>JAOVVH010000052.1:5307932-5319890 GCA_028566435.1 Scorpiodoras heckelii | reverse complement strand
CTCTTACCCTGCTAATTGAACCTTCACACTCTGCTCTTACTGGTGCAATGTACAATTAATAAAGATTGGCCACCAGGCTGGTCGAATTTAGCCATGAAACCTATCACAATAAAATGACAGGTGTTTCAGTTTCATTGTCCAACCCCTGTATATCTTCAGTGATATAGCTTCCTAAAATACAAAGTGGAGGATAAAATTTCCATCATGCAAATGATGTACATTACATTTTAACCTATACAGAGCAAACATCATAGATCTATACTATGTACAAAAATAAAATACTGTGAAAATACTCAAAGTAAATATACTGTAAATATAATATAAAGATAATAAGTGACAGTAGATAAGATGCAAAGATCATATTTAAATTAAGAGCGGAATTTACAAAATATATTGTAGTAATATAGACATTATACCAATATGTAACCTACCTAAGACTACAACAGGTCAGTGGAGGACACCGCTACAACAGTACTCAACTCTGCACTGACCCATATGAACAATAGCAACTGTTTCAATAGGATGCTATTTACTGATTTCAGCTCAGCCTTTATACCTTAAGCTTTCCAATAATAATCAAGTTTGCAGATGATACCATGGTGGTAGGCCTGATCAGCGACAATGATGAGATAACGATGCATCACAGCAGTCTAGATACCCACCATTACTCCATTACTTACTCATCTCCCATCTAGGAAGAGCTACAAATGCTTCCACTGCTGTGCCAGCAAATTAAGAAACAGCTTCTTCCCCTCAGCAATCAACATATTGAACTCCTCACAATGCAGATAATCCCCCAATATTACTACCCATACATAGGGGTTGCATTCAGATGCTATACAGTTTGCACGTGTACATCAACACTTCTGTAAATGGGCTTAATCAGTTTGCACATTAACTTCCATTCCACTTTTTTCTTTTTTCCATGGCACTGTATAGTCTTCGTTACTATAATCTATGTCTCCAGACTCATTTACACATATCATGCCATTTTCTCTATTGCATTATTTTCATGCCTAATTTCCATTTGCACTGTTGATAACATGCTATCTGCACATGACATGCACTTTATTGCACTTTGTCAAATATAATCTTATCTTACCACTTTTAAGAATGTACATTGTGCATGAGCTAAAGTTCCTAAATCAGGTGAAGTCCAGTAGGGATAAATATTATTTTCAAAGTAAAAATCCCCAAATTTCCCTAGAAGATAAGCAACATTCCAGGTGGGGATTTCCCTTAAAGCTACTCACAAACATTTCCTCATACAGAGGAAACTCTCTGTACACTGTCTGAACACTTGCCAAGAAACATAACTATATGAAGCACAGTATCTACGTAGCCAAAATAGCACACACAAAACAACTCTATCAAAGGAAATTTCAACATTTAAAATGTTTTTATAAGGGTTCACTACCCATAATGTTAACACCTTTAAAAGTGTTTTCACTTTAACACTGTAGAGCATCACAAACCACATTGCACCCATTATAACTTAGTGTTACAATACATTGTTCAGAATGAATCATACAAAACTCTGTGTTTCCCTGAAACTTCCCCTAGTAAAAATTAGCCTAGTAAACAGGAAGAATAAATAAAAAACTTCAGGAAATCTTGAAAAGCCGTTGGCATGTTTCCAGGACAAAATTGGCTTCTGTACAGCCCTTAATAATAAGAAACAAAAAGTAAAAGTGTACAGGATAAAATCATTGGCTTCTGTACTGCCCCTTTTGAAGAGAAACAAAAAGTAAAAAGAGGATAAAAACAAGCAAGCATAGAATTTCTTTATCAGTGTAAGCTTTCAACCTGCAGGCAATTTGAGAGAAAGACGAACACTAATCAGCATGGGAGGCTTTATTAGCTATTTCTTCAGGGAGGTAAGTTCTTTAAATTCAGATTGAGGATAATCTTATACTCTATTATAAGAAAATATGTATTCCAAAAGACTGAGACCATAGTAAAACAACTTCTATTTTTAGTTCTTTTTAACACAGCAATTTTCATTGCAAATTATATTATTGACAACAACCTGAATGAAAATTTGAATCTGTGAGACGTTTATATGAACATGAGAGATTTTTAGTATTTTGTATGCCCCTGTTTTTTGCTTTAATGACAGTGTGCACTGGAGCTTCACAAGTCTGTAAAAACCTTTTGATCCATTTTTAGATAAAATCCATCAGAATGCACTCTGACCAGAATTAAATCTGGCCTTTTGTGCAAGGTATTAACATTTAAATAGGGATCTAGAAATAGTGTAGTGACTTCCCTGAACACACCTCGGGGAAGTCTTTTAGTTAAATTTCTGTGGATTTCACATTTAAATTAATAATATAATATAATGTAATAATTATATACATACATATATGAAATGGTTATTAAAATATATGTATTAAAATGTTATTAAATAAGAAGGTAGATAACAGATTCAGCAGAAGAAATTACCATGTTAAACAATCTAAAATAATCAAGAGTTAAGGATTGCAAGAATTTTAGCATGGTGACATTGTAGCATCTACCTCACAGCACCATAGTTTGGGTTATTAATCATGTTCTCTCAATGTCTGCAGGTCTGCATCAGGTTTCTCCACATCTCCCAAAATATGCTCTTAGGTGGACTGGCAAAGGTAAAAATGTTCACACATCTATTTTCAGATTCTACACCTATTTAGGCACACAGACACTGCAAAAACAGTACTGTGAATAAGTATTTGCCCTCTTCCCAATTTCTTCTATATTACTTAATGTTAATATTAGACAAAGATCCCCCAGGTAAATACAAAATGCTGAATTTAAATGATGATTTCATTTATTGAAAATGCTGTTCAGCCTTACTTGGCCCTATGTAAAAACGTAATTGCCGCCAGTTACTAAATCAAAGAGTTAACCAAATTCAATTAACTATTGGGAACAGTATCACTAGCCACACTCAGGCATGATTAGTGCCAGACCTGCTGAATCTAAAAATCACTTAACTAAATGCTGCCTGAGAATGTGAAGCAGGCTAGAAGGTCTTAAAATGCAGCACATGATGCAATGTTCTAAAGAGCTTTGAATACAGATGGAAAACATTGCTATGCAAAAGAGATGCAAAACACCATTGCTAACTCCAGCAAACCTCAGTGAGAGCCATTATGCAGAAATGGAGAAAATCTGGAACAGTGGTGATCTTTCCCAGGAATGGCTGGTTTACCAAAAATTCAAAAAAAGTGTACATCGACTCATCCAAGAGGTCACAAAAGAACCCAGTTGAATAAAAATGGAATCCATGGGAGAGTTGCAAGGTGCAATTCATTGTTGACCAAAAAGAATTCAAAGACTTGTCTTTCATTTGGCAAAAAATATGTAGATTCTAGACCCATAAGACTTTTGAGATAATATTCTGTGGGCTGATGCGTCAAAGGTGGAAATGTTTTGAAAGTCATGGGTCCTGTTACATCTGGTGTAAATTTAACACTGCACTCCATGAGAACACTGTACCAACAGTCAGTGGTGGTAGTGTGGTGGTAGGGGGCTGCTTTGCTTCTGTAGGGCCTGGACAACTTGTCATAACTGACAGAACCATGAATTATGCTCTCTATCAGAAAATCCTGAAAGAGAATGTCCACCCATCAATTTGTGACATAAAACTCAAACGCAGTTGGGTTATGCAGCAGGACCTGAAGTACACAAGCAAGTCTATCTCTGAATGGCTCAAAAGATATAAAATTAAAGTTTTGGAGCAGCTGAGTCAAAGCTTTGACTTCAATCCCAGTGAGATGCTGTGACAAGACCTTAAACGGGCAGTTCATTCTTGGAAACCCTCCAATGTAGCCGAATTAGAACAGTTCTGCAAAGAACAGATGGACTCATTGCTATTTATCGCAAACATTTGATTGCAATTGTTACTACCAAGGGTTGCACAAACAGTAATTAGGTTTAGGGACAATTACGTTTCAATAAATTTTATTTTCAATAAATGGAATGATCATTTAAAAGCTGCATTTTATGTTTACTCATGTTGCCTTGATCTTATAATAAAATTAGTTGGATGATCTGAAACATGACAAATTGAATATGACAAATTGTCAAAAATAGTAGAAATTTGTAAGGGGAAAATACTTTTTTACAGGACTGTACATAAGTAAGTACATAAACAGACCTGACTGAAACATTCCCATTCATTATGTGTGGGATGTGAAGTATTGTGTTTGACATGAGAGCAATGAATATTCATGTGTGCAAAACCACTGATACTTGAAAAATAAGCAAAAATTAAGAGGTACTTTGCATGTGGGTAATAATTGTACACCACGATTGTGTCATATTGTTTAGTCTAAAAATTAGGACAAAATGTCTAATGAAGAAGATATATGTGAATGGTTTGCAGGGACACCCCACAGAGGTGACAGATCTGCATCAGACTGAGGACTCAATTCCAGTGGCAAGCTCATTTCCAAATCCAGTAAAGGAGAAAAGTCATCTTTCAGACATTTCACATGAAAGTAATCTTTAGCATTATTGCACTTTAACCAAAACTACTTTAAGTTTGACTTTGTCTCAAGTGATGATCAGAACAACTACAATGTGCTATTTCAGACACCCCAGGGGACACAACAAGGACTGCAAGCATCTTCCAAACAACCAGTGCATCTGATCACACTGAAGATGTGGATAAGATAGACATCCATGTAGTTTATGCTGGAAAACCAATAGAAATCACAGTGTTTCCCTTAGAGACAATCTCTGTTTTGCATCAGCAAGCATGTGACCAGGTGCACAAGAAACCAGAGAACATGAAACTTATTTTTAATGGTAAATTTTAAATTTCTAATCACAATATTATATGCATTGATGAATGTATACACTGTGAAAATCATATGAAAAATTTGTTCAACAACTAACATGGCGATTTGTAAGAGATAGAAATTAGTTCTTACCCATTAAATTAATAATATTAATAGCATGTAAATTAGTTACATTGCATCAGTTGACTTAGTAAGCAGTGAAGTAAATTCTGTATCAGCAGTACCATGGAAATCTTAGCCAATCAAAGCATCCTCCTAACCAAAGTGCCAAATGAGTAAACATTGAATTTCTTACTTATATTTTTCTAAACCAAGTTTAATATTCAAATAAAAAAGTAACAATTTACCTATGATTCACCACTGCTATGTTGATGCAATCAATGTTTTTTTCAGTTCAATTTATTCTTGCTCAAAAGCATTGATTACTACTTACATTGATATGTAAGTAGGATCACAAGCACTTTTAATACAAATAGAAAAATAGAAAATTTCTATTTGAATAGAAATGAGGTAGAAGAACACCTACCTTGTGCAGAACAAATGTATGCAGTCAGGTCTCAGCATCAGAAAGTTTATTAGAAGTACATAGAGTGAGACCTATTTTTGCATTCAAGGAGCACATTGCTGCTCTCTTGCTGCAAAGGTATTGCAACTGCAAGCCACATTGAAAATGATTGATATACAAAGAAACATGTAAGTAAGCATGTAAATAAATAAATAAGTAAATAAAGAAATAAATAGTTGCTGGACAGCTCTCTTGTAGAAAAAAATGAGTTTAATACTCATGAAAAAATATTTAATATGTACATACTACAAACTGACTAGTTTATCTAAATAGTAATAATAAACCTAGTATAATAAAATGTATTATCTGGTGATTGGTTACCAGTTATTATGTTAGTATATTTGCACATTTTTTGAACAGAGCAATTTGTGTACTTATTAATAAAATAAACATGGTCGTTATTTTTTCCAATTTATTTATTTATTTATTATTTTTTTGTTTTCAGGAGAGCAACTGGATCTGGAAAAGAAAGTGAGTCAGTACCCCAAGCTGCGAAGGGGAACAAAAGTGAGACTCATTCGTGCTTCCTGAAAGACACTCAACTTCTTAATTTCAGTATTTCATTTTATAACACTATGTAAGGCCACATATTAGTGTCATGTATTTTCAACCTTTCAGAGACTGATTTTATGTTTTTGTGTTACTCAGAGTTAGACTTTTAGTCTAACATTTAAGTTCTCACATTTTATGTTAGCCCATATATTATTGGAAAAGCATTTTCTGTACTATTAAATACAAATTTATTGTGTTACACTTTGTATGAATTTTGAATGTTGGTTAAAAGTTATCACTAAAATAAATGCCTTCATAAAAAGGACTGTGCCAAGGTCTGTGAAGTAAAAAGCATGAGTTGACCCTGCCAAGAAACTTGGTTTTTGCATAGATGGTTCAGTAGAAGCTGCGTAGAATTTAGCTGACAACTTACCAATAACTTGTATATACACACAGTTGTTTAGTCTTGAGCTTGGAATCTGCAGTTGTTTAGAAATGGACCCAAGAGACATTCCTGACTTCCAGAAACCCTGTAAATATAATCATCTTTCTCAAACCTGCACTGAGCTGTGTAGATGTACTTGGTGGCAAAACCCTTGATGTCAGACGTTTGCAGTAATGACGGCGCGAAACGGAGGCTGTCCGCTGGTGATGATGTTGCAGGGCATTTCAAATAGAGCCATTTTAGTGACTGAGTTCCCTATGAAGAGCCCTTGAGATTCTGTACCCTGTGTAGTGCGTAGGGAGCAGGGATACAGATTAGAGACACTTGCTATTGGAATGCAGCCTAAAACAAGTAACATAACGGTCAATTTCAGAATGTTTCTGTTTGCTGATGGCGCCGCTGGTTTGTTTAATTGAATAAAATTTTTAATCTGCGTAAAAATTTTTAGTAGCGTTAATTTTTGGAATCGGGATTAATTCTTTAACGTGTTAATGAACGCGTTAACGCGTTAAAGAATTAATCCCAATTCAAAAAATTAACGCTACTAAAAAATTTTACGTTAATTTGACAGCACTAGTAATTTTTACAGTTTATATACTATACCAGTGTAGTAAAAAAAACAATAAAAATACCATGAAATTTACTGGCATTTTAGTGACTGCATACTGCATTCTGAATGACAGTTTCTTACAATTGTAATAAAATAAAATTTTAAAAATAATTTTTTTTCCATGACAGCTGCCCACTGTAAGTATGAAATCTGTGAAATTACTTCACTGGTGTAAGGTAATTTTCTCTGATTACCCCGGGTTCGCTCTCGCATTGCGTTTACGAATGGAATGAAGTCTCCCTCCGTCCTGGTGCTAGAGGCGCCCCGAAAACGACGACACACACACTAAGTAAATGTATCATCGCTCTCATTTATTTTGACTTCAAACAGAGAATATAAAATACATAATCCAAGATGATTGGTTAAGGAATGTGGTATGGTAGAGGAAAAAGGAATGTGATAGGGTTAGAAAGTGTGAGCTGATCCAGAGCTGAAGGACAGAGCTCGATAAGGAATAAGCTAACGTGTCCTGCCGTGTGTATCAAACCAACAGAACAGAACGTCTTGTCCTGATAACGTAATCATTCTGCACCGGGCATGAAGAGCGTAATACCAGAAGAACAAAAGAAGAGCACTAAAAATACAGGAAATACAAAATATGGAGAATCACAAGAATTTTATCCTAACAACTGGAATACAAATCAGATTCTAAAAAAAAATAGGCTAAACTGAATAAACACAAATTCAGCATTGAAAATTTTCAAGTATATTATATATTAAATAAAATTACAACATAATCACAACCTCAGAATATACTCAGTGAATTGTCTGAACAATCTGGCCATCAATCCCCTTTCATTCTCAAGCTAAAAAATTTCGCTTTTGATATTTCTTGTTGAGGATTCTACACGTCTTCTTTGAGACCACCTTGCCCCAGCTAGTCTTTGAACCCTTCTCTGGGTTAATCCCAATGAAGCACTTGGAGACACAACAGTATAAAATAGCAATCAGTTGGTGACTTTCAGAGTGATTTGGGAAATGAAGCATGCACATGAACAAAAAGACAGATATAAGACACAAAATGTCTTACCTCTGAATGAACTCCAAAGTACAAGAGGCCTCCTCCTGGTACTGCAAGTTGAACACATAGTACATTGCAAACAAAGTTGCAAGCCCGGTCAAGAATGCAGGTAGGATGCCCTCACAAACGATATGACACTCAAGGCCAATCATCCAGCCATGAATGACCAGCTCCGTTCCTTGTATAAAAAACATTGTTTTAACCAACAAGGACACACCACATCATTAATGCAAAGCAACAGCACTCCTTTTGGATTTAGCGTGCTAAACAGTGAGTGAGGGTGTGTGAGAGAGTGTGAGTTAGGGGTTACACAGAATAGTCAACTAGTCGACTTTACTCCTTATTGATGACGCTTTAAGCTTGATGTCAACTAGTCACTGGTCAAGTGAATATGACAATAACACAGGCGCCTCAAAAAAGAAAAGATGTGAGAAGCATAGTGGTTTCAGGGTCCATACCTCTAGTTTCCTGAAAGTTAATGTGATCTAGGACTCATTGGAAAAGGGCATGCCATGCTCTACTGTGTAGTTTGGCTTCATTATGAATTTTTAAAGTTCGAGTTTTAAAGTCACTTGCAAACATTCCCTTCTGGAGTGGTTTTATTCATGATATCATCAGCGATTAATCAACATCGATTTGACTTTCATAACATAACTGTTGACTTAATAAAAAATATCTGAAGTTGTGTGACCCATAATGTGAGTGAGTAAGTGAGTGAGAGTGAGTGAAGGTGAGAGTAAGTTAAGTGGATGAGTATGACTGAGTGAGATTTAAAGTATTCTGTAATGGCTCCTCCACATTCTGCCATGGAAATCTCAGAAGTTTGCAACATATTAATGTCAGTGAGCAGCTGAAAATGGCAGAAGATGGACTTCTGATTAAAAAGGAAAGACCACTGTCTCAAGTCTTGGAATGAAGGTGATGGTGTTCCCTTGCAAACCTGTCCATCAGAAAAAGTAATGCCACTCAGTTCTAGATCTTTAAGATCTTCTATCAGGGGACCCAGGACTTTCTCTTGGCCAAAATGCTTGAAATCCTACTCTCTGCAAAGTAGAACAAGTTGCAGTTGGTCAATGCTTGATCTATGATGTGGTACAATATCTGCAAGAGTAGCATACACACAAAGTATTTTGTGTTTCTTCTTCCCAGATCCCAGAGGGTTGGCTACTTCTAAGGAATCCTGATATAGGATCAATCCAAATGAAGCCTCTGCCTGAAAAAACACATTTTCTGACAAGTTTTTTTCCATCCCAAACATCCTGAAGGATATCTTTATCGTAGATTGGTGTGTAAACTTGTTTATGATGTTCCCTAACTGAGTCAATCTGTAACAGAGACTCAATAGTTTCTTTATTTGGAACATACTGTGCAAAACATTATTTGTCTGCCTCATTCTGCCTCAGACAAATTGGCACTGGCTCAATGTAATTTAAATTATTTTTGAAAACTGTTTTCCTTCTCTGGTCAGTTTTCAGTGTGTGAGAATTCCAACTTTAAAAGGGAGCTTCGGTTTTTAAGACATCAATAACACCACTTATTTCAGCTTCATGAATCCCAAGTGTAGCCAGCTTCTCTTTCAGTTTGAAAAGTAAATGCGATTGGCTTGTGTCATGCATTTCTTGCAGATGATCAACAATTGATTGTATAATGGTGGATGGAAGCAGACATTTGGCCTACAGTTTTAGATAAAACTGGGCTAGACATCTCAAGAACAGAATAAATACATAAATATTTTCTGGGCAGACCTCTTCAGCACTTTCCTCAACATGAGAAAGAGCACCTATCTGCATATCAGACTGCTCTGCCACGAAGGAGCATTCAAAGGAGCAGTCACGGTTTACAATGGAGTTAACAAGATTTTGTTCATTATGACCTTTGTGCTTCCTAGATATGTGAGAAGTAAAGGTAGACACAGCTACAAACTTTCTGTCACACTGTCGAAATGGACAAGACACTTCTTTTCCCTCCCTAATGTGTGTTTTCAAATGAGCAAAAACTAAATGTCAACTTTTATTGGGGAAAATGGACTCTTCACTTCAATTTTGATCACTGAGGCCTAAACACCATCGGATCTTCTCAAAGCTCTCCTCTCAGAGCCACACAAAGTGTCCCTAATTAGGTGGCAACAGTACTGTACAACATGAGACATACACCCATATACCTGACACAACACTACTGGGTCAGTCACTAACAGAGCTTGAAAAGGACCTTTCCATTTAGCTTTCAACAAACCAGAAGTATGATTTTTGATTATCACCCACTGTCCACAATTGTGTAACTTTGACAGTCTTTGTTTCAAAGTCTAGTTTTGACATTCACCTTCTCCAGAAGCCTGAGGGCTGTATGGACAGTGAAGCTTCCATTGAACATTCAGCAGTTTCGTGACTTCGTGGACAACTTGCAGCTTGAAAAGAACATAAATGCTCAGCACATTTATGATTTGCACATTCCTGTGCTAGTTCAGCATTGTCACTCTCTTTCCCCTGCATTTCTAAAGCATACCATTGTCTAAACACCTGTACAAAAGCCTCAAATCATTACATTTAACACATTTATCAGAGAAACAGTGCTCTCTACTCCACTTGGCTTGTTCTGAAATACCAAGTTCTTTGCACAACTTTAAAATTTTTTGGGGGGCACAATTTATGTCTGCCCTAGCACTGTCTCAAAATTAGAAACATCAAAACTAGATGGGGTATTATAAACTGGTGTGGAATCCTCTCCAGCACCCTTAGGATACAGCTTACTTGTTGTCATACTAATTCTCGCAATTCATTTGGTACCAAGAAAAACTTCGCTTGAACTCTTATCAACTGAACACTGCTTTTATCACCAAACTGATTATGTTGACTAGCAGCAAGCTGTTTATTGGATACACTCACCTGTGCTGTCATGTATGGACAGGACCCTAGGAACACAGCATCATCATATCAGATGAGATCAAATCAGAGATCAGAGCCTTGGGTGTTGTTAGATGCTGCAGCTCATTTGGGTCTGTGGGTCGTCACAGCACGTGGTCAGAGAGGATCACTGTCTTGCTGACTATGCCAAAATTTGTTGTACTCTTTCTTGGTTAACCATAGAGATGTTGAACTTTCATCATAAAAAGATGACCGGAAATCACTAGACTAAGCGGCAGGCGATGATCAGAAATCTCTGATTTTATTGTCTGCAGAGTTTAACAGCAACCTGAGACCTGAGGGTCTGTCCTTCCATCATCGCCCAAATAATGGCCCATTCCCTCCAGCTTTTTATACAGTCTGAAGACTTGCTCCAAACAATAACAATGGCCAAGGTTAACAAAATGAAAGAAAAATACAAAAGCAGACCTTGTGCAACACAAGGCCACCATACAGAATATGAGGTGTGGACAAAATGTTTGGTGAATAGTCAGGAGGTCATGATGAGATCAAGGTTTGCAGATGTCTCAGAGACCCATGTGATATCAACTCTGAAAGGGAATTCCAAAAAATACTTTTACAACAGTTTTCAGAAGCTGTATAAACATTATCAAATGTGTGTTGTGTCTGATGTACATTACTTTGAAGATCAGTAAAGGTATTTTCTATGTATATTCTGTTTTGTAGTTTTTATTGTAACATTTACCAAACCTTTTGTCTACACCTTGTGCGTGTATATCACTGGACACTAAGTATATCCACAGATGCACGGTGCCTTACATGAGCACACACACCACATGTACAGAGATATACATATATGGACAGCTGTGTATATGTTAAGAGTGATCATTATGAGTGGCAGAGTGAGAGATTAACATTACATTAAATAAAATTGAGAGTAATGATTAAAACATTTATAATATCAAAATTAAGGAATATCATAAAAATAGGAAAAGGGAAAAAACAAAGTACAGCCCTATTACAAAACGTTATACAAGAAGTATTATTAGAATATGTAAAAGTCTAAAACAAATCATTCCTTTTGAAGAAGCAGCATTGGTATGATGGTGTGTGTGTGTGTGTGTGTGTGTGTGTGTGTGTGTGTGTGTGTGTGTGTGTGTGTGTGTGTGTGTGTGTG
>JAOVVH010000052.1:5260371-5277500 GCA_028566435.1 Scorpiodoras heckelii | reverse complement strand
TTATTATTATTATTATTATTATTATTATTATTATTATTATTATTATTAGTAGTAGTAGTAGTAGTAGTAGTAGTAAAAACATCTAAAATGTGTTCTCTTGCTCGGCAGAGAAAAACAGCAACATCAATAAAGCAAAAACAACAAAAACCCGGACACCGTATGAGTGACCTTTAGATTTACGCTGACAGGATTTGAGATATGCTTCTCAGATACATATCCACATAATAATAATAATAATAATAATAATAATAATAATAATAATAATTATTATTATTATTATTATTATTATTACTTATACTACTACTACTGCTACTACTACTACCACTAATAATAATAATGTAATAAAATAGTTATAATTATTATTATGGTATGTAGTATGAAAAATAATTCCTAGTTGAATTTAAGTTTTACAATCCCATGTGTTTACAGGATTTTTTTAAATCTATTTTTAATACTTTGACGACTAGTTGGGAAAAAATAGTCTACACAAGACTGACGGTGTGTAAATGTGCTTTGACTCCACAGATGCTAAAGGCACTATTCGTGAGATCGTTTTGCCGAAGGGTCTGGACTTGGACCGTCCGAAGCGCACGCGGACCTCCTTCACGGCCGAGCAGCTCTACCGGCTCGAGCTTGAGTTCCAGCGCTGTCAGTATGTGGTGGGGCGCGAGCGCACGGAGCTCGCCCGCCAGCTGAATCTCTCCGAAACTCAGGTAGGACACAAAGCAAATCCGACTTGTAATTCCGGCCACCTATAAAAACTACACATTTAAATGTCACTGGACTACAGTGTTAAAATAAAACAGCTTCAGTTCAACTGACATAAATGTTTGAGGATTATAGACTTGACCTATAGAATTGCTTATTCGTATTTGTCAGTGTTGTTGTTGTTGTTGTTGTTGTTGTTCTTCTTCTTCTTCTTCTTCTTCTTCTTCTTCTTCTTCTTCTTCTTCCTCTTCCTCTTCTTCTTCTTCTTCTTCTTCTACTTGCTTTTCTTTCTTCCTTTACGCTCAGTGAATTGAAGAGTATATGAAATAAAAATGACCACAGGCAAAAGAAAATAGAATATATTATATTTCATTTCCATTAGACTCTAGACTCAGTCAACGCCAATGAGTGCTGTATATTATTTTTAAAACATTTGTTTGTACCTTGTGCCCTCATGGATCATGGATAATTTCTTACTGATGGAATGCCGAAATAAATTTTTTATTTAATTTTGTTTCTATAGATTCTAATTTAAAGCCTAACGTGGCCGCAAGTTTCTGTAAGTCAGTTTTACTATACGGTAAAATTTTCACCTATTCATTTTTTTTCTTTGCCTTGCATGAACTATGCTGGTGAAGCAGACTAAATCCTTATTATGTGGATTAATATAAGCTCATAAATTGCGCATTGATTTTGAATAGAAGATGAAATCTAAACACATAATACATTGAAATATAAAGTAGCTCATAATAAAGGCAGAATTTTCAAGTAAAATACAAAGAAAGGACGGCAAATAATGGCATGTGTATATTAAACACATTGAACAGAAACACGTACATTAACGAACTTAATTTGTTGTACTATCTTGGCCATTATATCAATGTTTAAAAGCTAATAAGGTCATAACCAATTTTGAGAGTGTAATTAAAACGCTTTATTATTTTACAGCACACACGCCTGAATAAAAATAGCAGACACTATCCATATAAATATATTAGAGGAAGGCAAGAAGGATACGACTTGCATAAACAATAGTTAATGTAAGAGATAGTTTGAAATAGCCAAGCTCAGTCAAAAATCGCTTCATGTGAAATAAGGATATTTGGGATTGCCACAAATAGCTTATTCAAAAGCACGCAAAGAGTATTGTATAGGCTCTCAAAATCCAAAGCGGGACTTAAATTGTGGATTTTTACTACAACATTCTAGCTACTAGTAAAATCAAAGTAATCAAAACGTAGTGTCGTGATAAATAATCTGCTGGTTGTATGTGTCAGCGTCTGGAAATGCAGTATCGAGTGGTACTGTCGTTTACATGCTCTTTCGCACAGTGGGCGTTATGCTGATGTCCTTTATCGTTCAATCAACAAAACAAGACAACATATACACAAACACAAACAAACAGCGGTGCGATTCCCGAACAAAGACGTAAGTCACCGCTCAACCAATAACGTTGTACGATGGATCGTGAAACTAACGAACATCCAAAACCAACCAACATGCTTTCCCCCAAAACCATCGCAACTCTCAACATTTCAATGAACAGTAGTCCAACTTTTACAGACGGAGTGAAAATAACTGTGCAATGAATAGACGGAAAATGAAGCTTTAATAGAATGAATTGTTTTCCATTGTAACAAGTGTATTATTATCTAAAATACACTACAAACGTACGCAGCACTTTGAACTTGGGCTTTCTCGGTTTCATCCTTGAAAATAGTATGTAGGTATTGGGCGAGTTTTTACTTTAAAGTTTTAAGACTTCGCAAAAAAATGCTTTTGACCTAAATAACCGCTTTCTAAGTAATTTAAAGGTGATTAAATACACACCGGCACCAGTGGTGCTGCGGTTTGTCACCTGTTAAAGCACGCTGAAGTATCACATACCGGTACGAGACCAACTTTAAACACTGGGCAAAGCATCTCTTTAGAAGTATTTTTTAAACTAATTATTTTTTTGTCAATTAACACTCTATTTAACTATCTGTTTTAGTGTGCTTGTGTAGCTTAATAGCAACAGCCAGTGTATTATTGTTGCACATAAGGGGCCCGCTGGTGCGTCATGCAAGCCTAATATTTGCCAGTTTTAGCCTTTTGCACTGCAGTCACCATGCTCAGCTACCTGATAATGAAGAGCAGGACCCAAATGATGGTGCTGATGCTGATGTCAACAATGACAAGCTTCTTCCGGACAGTTTCACCTTGCAGGCCCAGGACTGCAGGCAAACACCTAACATTTGCTTAACGCACTTATAAAAGTTTTAAACCTTCGTGAGAATTGAACTCACAGCCCCACTACCACTAACGTCTTGCTTTGCCAGGTGGTCCACGGGACATGTAGGACTGCAGCCTTATAATTAGGACATACGACACTCATAAACACCAAACTGCGTGTACAAGATAACTATAATGTATTTAACAGAATCGTTGGAGAAGATGTTGGTTTGTTATTGAAACATGTACATAAAGTGCCCAAAATTTGCGATCAGACTTCAGACTTCCGGCATCAATGGCGTAGTCACCAAAAACTGACACTTGGAATAGCCCCGGGCTTTAGTTCCATCTACGCAGCTTTCCATGAACTATGGTGTTGGGGAACAATGTCTCTCTCTCGCCTAACGATGCTTCTTCCGATGCAACTTCCCAATATAGATAACTAACTAAGCTTTTGGCAAGCGCACCCCAGAATAGTCTCTGTTAACCTGGCGCCGGCCACGCCCCTCCCCACTGCCTTAAACTCCTTTTTATTTTATTTCTTACCAGCTTATGTCTGTAAAGTGAAATCTGGAGGACTATTAATGACGAGAACGAAGTAGCTGGGTTTGATGTAAACTTGAAAAATACACGACATTTAACTCCGCCCACTGAATCAGACTCTAATCGTAAGTAATTACATGCAAATAACGTCTTATATGATCAAATATTCAGGGGTGTTAAAGAAAGACAGACAGCATTTTATATGTTTTTGTCAGACTCCCTTAAAAATATTGATTGTGATTGTAACACAGTAAAAGAAGAAAATGTCTTGCTAAAATCAGAAATATTTCTTAAGCATTCACACTGCGCATTCAATTATTGAGCGGTTTTTACAAGTTTGTAAGATTTAGTTCAAAAACAAAGATCAATTTATACAAAAACATCAATATTTTAAAATATAAATATATCTCATATTTGTACAATTGCAGAAATAAGGACGGTCAAGACTTGACAACAAACAAACAAACGAACGTACGAACTAAGAAAGAAGCAAGCAAGCAAACAAGCAAACAAACAAACATAAATAAGTACATTCTGAGAAAATCAGGACAATCTAGAAAAAAGTTCTTCATGCATAGATGTATATTAATTACTCTCGAATTAATATTTAATTGCTACTGTCGCTGTCCTGAAACAGGTTGCTGACGTTTAAATGTTATTTCGGGTTTGCTCGAAATGACATATGACGTGACGTGGAAATATAAAAAAGTATTTTATAATATTTAATCCAAAAAATGACATAAATGAAAAAAATTCTCGTCAACAACAGCATATGAAATTTTGTCAACTTTATAATAAGTAATGTGTTGTCCTGTGGTCTTTTACCCTAAAACTGACTTATGTAGGTTTTTATTTGGCTATCATTTGGAGTAGTTAAGACTTTTATCAATGGTCAGCATGAACTCTTTTAGCATCGTATTCAACTAAACAAACAAACAACCAAAAAAAATTTAGATTTTATTCTCCCCCAAGCAGCCTGTTTGAATAGAATTTCTCATTTTTACTTGGAAATCAAAACCTTAAAACATTTTCACTTATAGGCATGCAAAATTACTTCACGAAACGTGAGTTTGGTGGTCTGGTGGTAAAACTTTCGCCCTTCAATCCCAGTAGAAATAGCCTACATTTGAAATGTTTTTTAACTTTATAAACATTTAATAATAATAATAATAATAATAATAATAATAATAATAATAATAATTATTATTATTATTATTCATGAAATCTTAAACATTACATATTAAGCATTAGATCAGTAATGAAACGTAATGAAAAAAACAAACAATCAGGAATGCTCTAATACAAGTCCAACTTATACTTTATTAATCTTAACAAAACATTTGGGCTGAAATTATGGTATAACAATTTGGAAGAATTTATACTTCACTATATAAATATTTCTTTTCTCCGAAATGTTTAAAGCATTCATGCAAGCCATTTGCCGTAAATACACTTGAAATTCCTAAAGTGGTCCAGCATTTTGCACTTTTACTTAAATGCTCGGTATGATTCCTCAGGAAATGGAGAGCGCAGTTACATTTTAGCTTAATCGAAATGGCTTTTAAAAATATAGGCGCATTTTTAGGTTCTAAGTGCTAATATTCCGCCTCATTTATATTCATTAGTCTTTGTACACTTCCAACAACGCAGTGCTGAGTAAAATGTCAGCTGCTTAAAAACCTAGGATGGACTGAGTTAAGACATTTTTGTATAAAATTGGTATTGCTAAATAAATATATGAATTCGTGGCATAAACTGTTCCTCAGCACCAATCATCATTTTTATTTGTAAACAAAACGGGGTTTGGATATGTCAGTCATCTGGCTTGCTTGATTCAAACAGAAAATTAAAGACGCATTTTTCTTGAAGGTTACAAAGTGCATTTTCATGTCCCAATTTCCATTTAGATTCTTTCTTTCTTTTTTGATAAATTTAACGATCTTGGGTAAATGCGTTACTTGCCGCATCAGTATTCTCTATCAGTAGTATATATATATATATATATATTTTTCTATTTCTATTATATTTCTATTTAAGGAAAACTCGTCAACGTTTTTCACTGTCTTCTCCGATGTTTTGGACTGGTGTCTGTGAATATTTGTCAGACTTTGCCCAGTTATTGCCCTTCCGTTAATAAATGAATTGATTGACAGAGCTCGGTTTTTGTGCTCTGCAATAGAAGCTTATGGCTTCTATTTTTTTATGTATTTTTATGTATTTGTCCAGCTGTCTAAACTGTATAATAATGTTGACATGCTTGAATAAAACACAAGAAAGAAATTCCAGAGACCATATTCAGCAATATAATTCGTTCTCGGACATAGCTATCAAGATCATCAATGAACAGAAAAAGAGAACAAGTGTTATCTTATGTCTGTGCTTATTTCTGCCTTTGGAGTTCAAAATAGGAAAAAAAAAGCCTAAACTGAAGGTGTGTGGTACTTCCAAAGTATGTCTTGAAGTTTTTCAGGAGAACTGATGAATTCATTGAATTCACCCATTCACCCAAGCAATTCATCTTGCATTCACAGCACACATCACTTTCCTGGATAGAGATAAGTGAATATCCTCTGGTACTGCTCCAGAACATGGGTACTCCTGGGTTGCCAACCCCAGCAGGTGGCTCCCTGATCCAGTATAATGTAGTAGGGAACACAGATCAACAGGCAACAGTGCTGTCCTGGGGAAATACTGTGCATCAAATATAGAGCATTAAACATCTTATTGCCAATGTCACCAAATTCTTTGGCTCTATGTGCCTCTATGCTGCCTTTCCCATGCAAATTTATTATAGGTTATTCTTTTCTATTCTTTTTTTATGCTGGAAAAAAAACTAATTTATTTGGCATTTTATTATACTGACAGTAATTGAGCTGTGCTTAAATGGTTATGAAGCACAGAATGGTCATAACTAATATTGAGGCACAATAGTCAGAGATAGTGACCCTTTTTTATCAGTGGAATAACAGAATTGAATCCTCTGCTATTTTCCTCCAGGTATGCTTTTTTGTAATGAGGTATGCAAAACTTAGACAATTGCACAACTAAAAAAGATTCAAGTAAGTGAGGTATGAAGAAGTTTCAAGTAGTTTAAGCCACCTCTGTTGTAATATTTAGATAAGAATTTATTGTGTTCTTTTCAATGGCCATATATATTTTAATTTGTCTCCAGTTGCCACTTCTGTTGTTCTTGGCAGACTGCTTTATGTAAAATATTGCTGCTTACCATTTGACAATGTTTTAAAAAATAATTTCTTTATTGTAGTTAGATGTATACCTCTTAGAAGATAATTTAAAGAAGCTTGAATATTAATTTGCATGTGCGTCCAGCTTCGTAGGCTTGTGCATGTCTATTAGAAAATGTTTTTGAACTGAAATGCTGTGTAGAGTACATGCCATAGCCATAGTAGAAAAGAAAACCCATAGCCCAATTGTTGTCAGAGTTAACACTGTTAGAGGTTTTCGCTTCCCACTGCATATAAATATTATACAAAGATAGCTGTAGGTTCTGGGATGCATGTGTTCAGGTCAGACAAAGTTTGTAGCATCACCACAAGCTGGCCAGTAACTAACAGAGTTTATCCATCACCATCACCTTGATGAAAACTTCATTTTCTTTATGAGCCTAAAGCTTTCTTCTTGTTGTCTCAGTCATCAGGGTAGACTCACTATGGTGACATGTAAACCAGTGGTGGTTCTACAAAAAAAGGTCAAGGCAAATTTACAAACACTACTTAGTGATACTGCAAGGCTTTTCAACAGACTGACTTGAAATTTTATTGCTACATGGTACTGACTGTGGTTTAGTTAGTTTAAAGCGAACTACTGGATATACACAAATGGGTGACACATCAAACGAAACACCAGTGGTTTTGTGATGCTATGGGAGTTATTTTGCTGGCATGATAATTGGAAATATTATAAAAGCTTATCAGGTTGTAATACCTTGCATGCAATGGAACAAATGTAACAATTTATCATGTCTCAGACTCTAACCATTCCCATTATCCAACTGGTGAGTGAATGAATGCATTTACTGTGTGCTTTTGTTCACTGTCTCGAGTCCAGACAGTATCTAATCTAGCTGTAATGTCTGGAAAGGAGAAGAGAGCTCAGTTTATAATTTAGAGATAAAAAAAAAAAGAACCAGAAGTGAGATGACTTGGGGAAATATATTGGAATTCAGTATAATTCAGAAGCCAGGAAAGAGCTTTAGACAAGTAGACAAAGTTAAGTGTGATACAAGGATCAACTGGATTGGTTTAGAGGGTGATGCATAGAAGATGTGTGATTCATAAAGCACATATCTGGATAATAAACAGCTTTTAATGCTAATATTTCCTCTGAATTAGTGTATAAAAGTATTTTCTAACATGAGTCATTTTACCTCCAGACAACAAATGCAGGTGAGTTTCAAATCCGAATCCGAATAAGATATCCTTATATTGTAATTTTGTTTGTTTAAACCCAGTTGGAATGTGCAGGACTGTTTTTTTTATTCTGCTTGCACAGTTCTTAATTTTGCTTATACACTGTGATTTCTAATGAATTTGTTTAGTTCTATGTCCCACAAAAAAAAACAAAAAAAAACAAAAATAAATTAGTAGCCTAATTTAAATCACCACAAACCTAACCTGGCAGTTACTGAGGATGAATAAATTAATGCTGTATGCCCATGTTAATACCTGATCTATTTCTTGCACCCAAATACCTTTCACCCATGCAACTTTGCTGTATTTGTTCTCAAGGGGTACCCACCCCAAAGCACATTTTGGAGTCAACCAGATGTCCTGTGAACCATTCAGACAAAAAAAATTAATAGTGCATATCTTTCATGTATCTGTATTTGTACTTGTTCTTTACACATTATGTGTTCATTATGAATAATGTATTCATATTTGGTTACATCCCTTTTATGTGTTAAATTCCCCACACTTGTAAGTACTGGATATCAGCAGGGTGTTTTCAAGTCATACTATTATGATTTTACTATTCAACATATGTATTCACTTGCATCATATACTGAATTGTTATATGAAATTAGGTTTATTTAATCAAAGATTCAAGTGTGCTGCACACATGTTGTGTGTGTACCCAGTCTCTGGTTCCTCCTGGCAGCTTATCCTCATACTTGAAATCACCACTGCTATAGGAAATGTGTCTTGAATCAGAATTAAAGTGCTCACACAGTACATGTGTACAGGCCTGTCGTGTCACTCTCTAGGCAGAGTGTAATTCCATTATCTGATTGGATCAGGTAGAACAGAAACCTGCTAATCCAGAAGATACATTCACCAATGGAATGTCCCAGAATGTGTTTACATGTTACACTCAGACCAAGCACACAGGATCAACATACCCACTCACACCAACATCTCTTTACACATTACAAAGTTGTGTATTACACTGTATCAGTAGTGTCTGCAAATCAATATGTTGTTAATTTGGCATCAGTAAAAGATTTATGTTGATAACTGGAGTTGTGTGTGTTCAAATCCTTCAATTGCCAGATGGCATAGACTTTAATCTCCACCTGCACATAAAACCACATTTGGACATTAGTGGCTCAGTGGGTGAAGCTGTAAAAAAATAAATTTAGATCAATAAAAATGTGTATGTTTATGTGTAACCTAAATGATTTCTGATCTCATTTTTCTCTTAACTGTATAATATAATTTATATCTATTGATGCCATTTTAACCCAGATTGTATTATTAATACACATTGGAGCTGCAGTGGCTCACTTGGCCTATCCCAAACTTGATCATATTGTGCATAAAAGGCATCTTCTCAATCACAACCCATACACTGTAAGCCTAATTACTTTATATAAACATCAACACCTCAAGCTGCAGGGCTGAATAGCCGAGCCAAGTAAGTGTGGGGGCACAGCACTAATAATAGTCTAAGTGCTTTTGCATTTAGTCAGCTTATCAAGCCATATCTACCAGCTCTTCGTTAAGACAGAGTTGACCCTTGGCTGAACCTGCTTTAACATGTTTCTCAGTAATACCCGGGGCTGGGGATCTAAGGATCAGGCCATGGTCAGGTTGAGAAGTTGAGAAGAAGAAAGGGGTAAGCATACATGAATAAGATCCTTGATAGTTTAATGGCAAGTTTCTAAGAAACAAGACTAAAATAGAAATGTGTTTGTAGCATTTTTTTTGTATATATATGGAGAGAGAGAGAGAGAGAGAGAGAGAGAGAGAGAGAGAGAGCAAGAGAGAGAGAAAGGATTTAGAATCTGGCAATTCATGAAATAGTCACACACATGGTGAACACCAGTTAGTTTTTTTTTAAGTGATGAATGATTGCTCCTTTGAGCTTTCTGAAGTGACAAGCAATGTCAGGAATTCTAACAGTTGAAATAGTTGAAATTTTAGGAATAGCATATACTTCATTTAATGTCTTACTTTTTTAAATGCCTCTGAGTGGTGGATTCACGGTTCCCAGTAACATAATTTCAAGAAGAAGAAGAACTTTTATTTGTCACATATGTTACAGCACGGGAGGCACCTTGGTGTAGTGGTTAGCACTGTCACCTCACAGCAAGACAATCCGGGTTTGATTCCCGGTCCGGGCCATTCTGTGTGGAGTTTGTATGTTCTCCCTGTGCTTGCGTGGGTTTCCTCCGGGTACTCCGGTTTCCTCCCATAGTCCAAAGACATGCATGTTAGGTTGATCGGTCACTCTAAATTGCCTGTAGCTGTGAATGTGTGTGTGAGTTTGTGTTGGCCATGAGATGGACTGGTGACCTGTCCATGGTGTACCCCGCCTTCGCCCGATGACGCTGGGATCGGCTCCAGCCCCCACGTGACCCCGACTAGCGGGATAAAGTGGAAGATAATGAATGAATGAATGAATGAATGTTACAGCACACTGAAAGTCTTCTCTTCACATACTTCATCTTGTTAGGAAGTTGGTTTCAGAGCACTGGGTTAGCTATACAGCACCCCTGGAGCAGAGAGCATTAAGGCCCTTCCGCCAGGGCCCAAAAGTAGAAGCTTAGTGGTGCTGTCGCTTTAATGCCAAACCTACTGATCAGCAACCCAGAGACATAACCACTGGAGCCATCACTTCCCACTACCCCTAATTCTTATAGTGTGATATGGAAATGGTGGTAAATGTATACATGGGTGCTGGATGAAAAATATTTTTAATCCTTAGTACATAACAACAAATTGTGCAACTAATTATGAGCAGTGTCATGGGACCTGATGAAGTAAAGTGATGGTAGAAAATCTAAAGTACCCTGTTCTTGAGAATAACGAATTGTGTTTTCATGACCTATATTTCCTACACAGTGGCAAGGTCTGGAATCAGCCACTCAAAAACCAGAATGAATCACGTTGTTTCACACAACAACAAGGTGTTGAGGGCCTCTATACAGGGTCACAGCATAGTCATTAGAATGGGTGGATTTTCACCCTTCACTCTAAAAGCCTAATGCTCCAGGTTTATATATTCAATGCTTATTTTGTGCATCAGATATGTGTCATAACACACATGGCAGATAAGATTCATGAGCTGTAACATAATGCTCTAAAAGTGTAAAATCAGTTCCACTTGTTTTCTTTGTGTTCACTGTTAACACTCTTGTTTCATATAATCTTTTCACACAAAACACAATGCTGTTGTTTAAAGAACATCTGTGTATTTAGAACTGCAGCATGATATGGTCTGTACCTAGTCATGCTACAGGATATTGCAATATACTTAAATAGCATACTTCATGAATGAAACAGTATTCACAACATCATAGTGAAAACATCGAACAGTGCAGACTGTTTCTGGTGATTGAGGAAATTCAGGTCATGCAGATCTCACTTTTGTAATCTCTGCCCCAGGGCTGAACCCTGAATCTCATTAAAAAGGATTTCATTCCAATAGTATAAAGGAACGAAGGAGGAGATTTGCTCTCTCTATCAGCATTTACCTGATGGCTCCTCTCATGTCTGGCTCTATGATATGAAATGTGAGCTATGTTCCACCCACTTCAAAGCCTGCTAGAGATGAATGGAAGGCAGGGAGTGTGGCCAAAAAGAGTTGTTAAACAGGATTAGTTAAACTTAGATTGGATGTAGTATGCAAAATTGAAAAGAGTGTATGTATTTAAATCCACAGACCCTTCTTAAGACTCTGAGCTGCAATATACACTTGTTCCAGACCCACTGAATGTGTTTAGATTAAGACTGTGGCATCAGCATGCTCGTGGGATCACTAGCAATCTCATTATCTAGGCACTAATGGCTGAGCTGAGGCCATGATCTCACTGCTCCTGTCTGCTTGTTTCCTGTGGATCCCTACTGTGCTGTCTGATCAGCTTCTTATTCTGCACACAGGGGCCTACTGGACCTACTGGACCCTTCAGTGTAAATGCATGCTCCTCTAGAAAAAAAAAATAGATGTGTAATTGTGTGTGTGTGTTGCCTCATGACTCACACTCACAAATAGACACATGTGATGATTCAGAGGTTTCTTGTGTTGTTTCCAGTTCACCGGTTCAACAGTATGTCATTAACAGTACAACGTTTGCCTAGTGACAGGCAGTTAGCTAGAAAATGTTAGCTATAAGTGAGCTAGCTGCCTGGTGAACTTTGTAGTTCATTACGAAGGTTGTTGGCATTAGTCAGCTAGTTAGAGCTAGCAAGGTAGCTAGATAGATTAGCTAGCTAGCTAGCTAGCTATCTTGTTGTAATGATATATAGCTATATAGATATAGCTATCAAGAGCAGTAGTGTTGTAAACTAACTCTAACATGCTAACTAAGCCTGCTAAAAAAACAGTTTCACATATAGAATAGCTGTTTCTTGGCTATATCAGTCAGGATATACCTACTGCTGACCCCCATGCTTATTTGACCAGCTGACTAATCAAATAATCAAGAATAGTCTTGCATTTGACCTGGTAGACGGCCAATCATGGAATTTTTGGGTGGCACCCGAGGTGACCACTGATAACTCCTGGGTGGTTTGTGGCCCCCAAAGCCCCTCTGAGGCCTTGCCTCTAGCTATATCTGGATTCAGCATATCTGCAATGCTTTCTATCTGGACTCAGCACATTTTGAATTCTTTCTGATTTATTTTATGAGTTCGATCATATTTTATGTTTTCCCCAGGTGAAAGTCTGGTTCCAGAACCGACGTACCAAGCAGAAGAAGGACCAGACCAGGGACTCAGACAAGCGGTCTTCGTCCACTTCTGAGTCACTGGCTACATGTAACATCCTGCGTCTGCTTGAGCAGGGGCGTTTGCTGTCAGTGCCTGCACCTCCTCCCAATCCACTGCTGGCACCACCGCATGCTGCCAATGGCTCGCTTCTGGGAGGCCCATCTGTATCTTCCTCCTCTCCTGGGGTAAGCAGTACAGGCACACCTCCTGCAATTGTGGCTAGTGGTGGAACGTTTGGCCTATCTCTGTCTTCACTTGGTGCTACGCCACCTTCACCGAGGCTTGGAGTAGCACCCCCGTCCCTTTTCTCCATGCCACTGATGAGTGGTGCTCATCAAGAACTTACATCTAGCTATGGGTGTGGATCATCAGCTTTTGAGCCCTATACAAGGACAGAGCGGAAAGATGGGGACTTGGGTGGGAAGAAGACAGTTTCCTAAAGACTTGAATCACTTTTTGGACCAATAAGGAATGCCCCACATTTACCAAAGGGTGCAATCTGCTATCTTTTTCAGCTTAGGTGAAGGTTACAGAGAGAGGAGTTGATTTTCAAAATTAAACAAATATAGACAACTTTCACCTCAATTTTAGATTCTTTCCACTCCTAAATTGCCAAGCCGTGCTAATCCTTTTGGCCACACTAATGGCCAAAGGTAATGAAAAAAGGACTGCAGCCTTTGCTTTACAGTAAGAGTGAGCTAAATTTCATTTAACGCCTCTGCATCCTGTATTTAAGGGGCGTCTTGTGTACAGATACTTATTGTTTTCTTTAATTTTTGAACTCTGGTGTGTGTGTGTGTGTGCGTGTGTGTCTGTGTGTACGTGTACACATTACAAACAGCCTCAGGCTTAGTCTTTATCTGTAATAGAAAAGATTCAACATTGCAAGGCAAATACTGCTTTATGACAGATATTGTATCCAAATGGGTGTTAAAAAAGACAAAATGAATGATCATATCACTATGTCTGGACCTTGTGGTACTCTTTATGCTGCTCGTAACTAGTATGGTTATTAGGGGTATGTTTATCATCAGTGTTTATTTTACTTTTGGATGTACAAAAGGTGGGTTTGTTAGAAACACACAATAATAATGCCAAATTGTTGTGCTTTCTAATATATGTAATTCATTTCCCAGCTTTCTATATTTTAAAGCTAGTGATTCACATATGTTAGTAAATATTAGCTACCTATGATTATTGATACTTTAGTTATGTTGAAACGGGAAATTAGGTCATATTCTGTATGTAAGTTCATAACATTGGGAAGCAGTTCAACTTCAAAGAAAATTATTTGTTTTCAAAATGTTTGCACCATGAACACAAACGATTGTCTAGAATCTTAGATACTGCAAGGATAACTGTCTCATCAGTGTTATTTTCCATAATTCTAGTTAACAACGGGGTGTCCCAAATGTAAGCAACTCTAGGGGTTAATTAGGACTTCTGATTGTTAATCAAACTTAGTTGGCCATTACTGTGTAGTGTGCAGTGATAATTTATTGACTGAACGTACATAGGATCTAAATCATTTTATTTACATATGCGTGGGCTCAAACAATGTCTGCTTATTAACAAAGCACATAGAAGGCATGGTAGCATTGCTTAAATTCATTGGTAGTATCTGACTTAGCTGTTCATTCTCTTTCTTGTGATATACTCTTTGGCTCTACTGAATCAGTGAAAGTAAAGGCTAAGATTAACCCTGGTTTTGTTTGTTGCATCTCCACTATATAATGTGGAACTGCTTTGGTAACTGTTTACACCATTTTGATTGGTTTCTGAACCTGGAGTTTGCATCATGACTCTGAATGTCATAGTGATTGATAAAGTAGAATAAACCTCAGGAAAAGTCATCAATTTATTTGCCATTTATTCCATATATTTTTTTAAGGTTTTAGGGCCTTCAGTAGCACCTCATTCATTGCCATGAATTCTAAGCACTTTATTTTCATGCATGTTTACTTCTTAACACGTTTCTGTGCACTCTCAGACAAAATTGTAGTATCCAGATAATTTCAGTGTTAGTTGTCACATGAAGGCCAGAGCTGTGATTGAGGTTAAGAAATCAGAAATCTTTGAGTGTCAATAATGGGCAATGTCTTGTTGGGCTGCAGGCTGAGAACATATACAGCTGGCAAAAATCAATGTTTTTCGGTTCAGAAAAAGAAAAGAACTCATGGTCACACTATTGCAACCATGAGCTATAGAAAGTGTCATGGCCACAGTAGCCTATTTCTTAATTGTTCCTATTAATTTAAACATTGACTCAGTGTTAGTTGACTTTTAATCTTGGACTTCCCTTCAGAATGTTTTTCTGATAGTCCGCCCACAGAGGTTTTTCAGAGTTTCGTAACATGTCAACGGCAACCTATGCTGTATAAATTTTCAGCAATGTATATATAAATATTCAACAAACAGTATATCATTCCATTACTCTTTGTTGGACATTCAAACCCTAACCCTAATAAGCTGTTGAAATGTTACAAATACTCTGTAGGTATGTTCATGAATCATCACATATACTCTGTTTAACATCTACAGACAAAGTGAAATGCTTGAATTGTTGAATCTCAACTAATAAGCTGCTGAAAGGTTACAAATACTCTGTAAATCCTGTGTAGGAGGACTATCCAAATAAAATGTAACCAGTGATATAATTTGTTTAGGGTACTGAGCCGAGAAGACCCATTGACCCTGGTAAATGAGGTAAAGCTATGGAAGCTACTGCTCTTTAACTGCTGTTATCCTGTTTATACCATATAAGTGTCCATCCTATTGTTAAACAGTATTATTTTCAATGTGACTTCCATGTTAAATATGTAATGCAGTTTTAAAGTTTAGTTTAGCGCTGCTAAACTTTAGCAGTTTCCCCCTTTTTCTTTGATTTCAAATGCAATATATTTTTTATTAAATTTTATGCTAGATTTTTTATGCCTTCACAAACAGATAGTGAGTTTGTACTGCTTTTTTTGCTTGGCTTACAACTCTGAGACAGAGGAGTTTAAAGGCTTAGAGATTATATTTACCAAAATTGTCTTACTGAATTTAATCTTTTTACCAAGCAAAGGACTGTCTATTTGACACTCAGATACCCCAAAGTATTGCATTTTAAGCAGAAAATTAATTGTATAATAATCAGTTTTTATGTTTGTATTGTCTTGTATTTGTTGTGAGTAAGTGTATGTGGAACAGAGAAGAGCATTATGAGCTTGAGACAAAGTGACACTAGTAGTAAAGTGGTAAAGTTCTCACCTAATCGTCCTATAAAATTGAACCATCCACTCATTCATATTAAACCTTAATATATATCTTTAAAACAAGAATACACTGTGAAATCTATGGCATAGCTGAAGAACATAGCTACAGGGTACAAGAGAGGTCTATATATAACTTTCCACACTAGTTTAATTGTAATGTAAACTCTTTCTGGTTTTATGTTTGAGATATTAAATTGCGTAAATCAGTGTTCTTGTTCTTACACAAGCCATAAAGCATTTCTTGACAGTAAATCTTCTGCTTTCTGTAATCATGTCAAAACATAAGTGGCACCAACTTTTTTTTCAAACAAATTAAAAAAAAAAAGTTTAACACAAACCATGTGTAAATATACAATATGAGTCTTTGCACAGTATTTTCTTGTTGGTATCTTGTCATCTTACTGTAAAAAAAGAAAAAAGTAAAGATGGAAAAAGAAAAAAAAGCCCTTTATAAAATGCTTTACATTTGTTTGTCACATTAACAGTTTGCACTTATTTAAAAGGAATAAGGTTTTTGTCTGTGTGTTTTTGGTGAAAGAGCAATTTTGATGCTCAGGCTATGGAAGCCAAAATATTGTATAATATGTATATGTATTTTTATTCATATGAATATAAATATATGTCTATGTAATTCATCTTCGATTGTCTCAGTTCTTTACATTTAACATACAATTTCTTTAAATTTAACATCAGATCTTAATGATCTTTTTACATTATATTTATTTGAGACATTTTTTGTGAAAATGACTTACAACTGATAAAATATATAGCTCAAGGACATAAATGAGCAGTTTAGCAGCATCTTGCTAAAAAAGCAAAGTTATAGTGGGTTTTTAATTTATCATCTCTGACTACTAGCACAGAATCCTAACCACTGAGCCAACACTGACCCCTAGCACTTACTACATGTATATGATCATGAATGATTCTTCAGTCCTCTATAATACAGTCATATTACTTTATATTTGTGTGTGTTAAAAGAAAATCACAAGGTGTAATGTACACAATCATGTTTTACCCAGAAACACAATCAACACAATCTATAAACATCTATAAACTAAACTTTTTATTACATATTCTTTCAGGTTTCAAGGAAAAGGCAAGCAAAAATTTAACAATAAGAATAAGAAGAATTTTTGCTGTTGTCTCAGGAAAGAAACATCACATTAATAATAATAATAATAATAATAATAATAATAATAATAATAATAATAATAATAATAATAATAATAATAAT
>JAOVVH010000052.1:5220709-5236696 GCA_028566435.1 Scorpiodoras heckelii | reverse complement strand
CACAAACACACACACACACACACACACACACACACACACACACACACACACACACACACACACACACACACACCCCTCCTCAATAATTAGTACCCATCAAGATTGCAGTTTGTAAACTGAAGCTTTTTACCCCCCTGTCCTTGCTTGACACTTTATATCCGCCACCATCATTGTTGCCTTTGTCTGCATTGTTCACCATTTGCAGATGGCATAATGAGGGCCTTGCAGGGGGGGAATTTCACCTGTGAAAGGGACCCCTACTGTTTACACCCCACTCACAACGGTCTCACTCTCAATGGCCCACCACACACTAAACAGCTTGAATGAGGCTCTTTATTGCTAGTCCTGTCCATTTATATGTTTTACCCTGTTTTCAAAACACATTCATTTCCTTACTTGAATTTCTGTTACAAAGAGTCTAATGAAGGCCTAATCCAAACAGAAAGTAAACGCAGGTTTTCCCTCATACAAAAAGCTGCTACTATTCACTTGTCAAAACCAGCCTTTTTCTGTCTAACAGCAATGCTGTTGGTGGCTATACGGTGAACTAAGAGCTCTTCATATATGGGAGAAGTGAAAGTTCTGATCTGAAACCAAAACAGATTCACTTCCAGGGACTTCTTCTGGTTCCTTCTTTTTGTATGTCATGAATCACTGAAGGACATGTGATATTTGAAGGTGGAGTCAGTGACGCTTCAGTGCTTTGGGACTTTCTCAATTGTCTTTGTTTAAATTAACGAAATAATAACTCGCTTTGTTCATGCAATCAATAAACCAATAGTTGGTTTGAACACTGGACTGTGGGTGTGGTCATAAATTTGTAAAAGATACAGTATCTACTAAAAACAAATCATTCATTATTGATCTTTTGAATTTTTATGTTTGATGTTGACCCAATATATGTTCTTGTTACCTTTAAATAAAAGAGACATTACAACAGAATGCACATATACTGTATATATATTCATGAGACATATGATTTATTATTAGAAGACCTAACAGGTTCTATAATTCGAAACAAATGAGTCTAGGTGCTGGTGAAGCAGAAGGAGAGCCAGAGTCAGAACGTGGCCCTGGTACAAAATGAAGAGGTTGATGCACAGCTTCAGCAAGCCCTCGAGCAGGTGGCTCAGCTCAGCAAAGCACTGGAGGAGATACGACTACATCATAAACACCAGGTGTCTGTGTATGTGTTTGTGTGTGTGACAGAGATTCTTGATTCGTTACTCAATAAAAGTGCAATTGCTCATGTAACACTACACTCTCGTTAATGTTAAATTGTGTTTTATTGGCCAAGCACACTACACAGCTCTTATGCTTGTAGACATTAAACATTACAACAAATTAACGCAGACAAGCAAACAGACAACACCTTTAATATAACCCAGGCTGTACTGTGAATGAAAGTACATACAACTATTACATACACCTATTGCACTGGAGGTAAAACAAGAATATGACACAGAGAAGATTGCATATACAAATACTGCACACAAAAGTTAGTGCATCTTGAGCACAAAACAGAATGCTCTAAGTTCATCAGTCATCAGGTTTGTGAGACAATGAAATATGGTACAGAGAACTGGTGGCTTCAGATTAATTATTCAAGTTCAGGTAGAGTTAAAAGTAAAGAGTTAAATTAAAGTTAAAGTCTTGCATTTACTAAAATTAGATTGTAAAAATTCACAATAAAAAATGACCACAAACTGATAATTTAATTATTGATACTAAATTAGTGCCTCAAAGAAAGTGGCAAAACATAACTAAGGCTAACAGCTAACAACATATCTTAAATGTTAACGAGTATGATAATAACTCGGGTGATGGATAGTGTTTGAAAGTATAGTGAGTACAAAGTAAAGATTAGCATATAACAATCAAAAGAAAGTGCATGGGTAGTCAAGTGCAATAACAACATCCAAGAACTGTTACTTTCCACCTTTGCTGTACATGAGTGTGTCAGAGTATGTATAGTATATGCTTGTGTGAAGACGCATAGGGGCAGTGTGGGTTTACTAAAGCAGAAATGATAGGAAGAAATGATTAACTTGTATCTCAATCGTAACTGTCCTCCTGGATTGTGGTTCTCTCTTGTAGAGGAGTCAGTCTCAGGCAGTGATGGAGGAGTTTAATGCTCTCACTGAGCTGCAGATGGTCAGAGCCCAACTAGAGACCAACACGAAAGAGAGGATGAAGATAGAGAATCAGTTGAGAGTCACACAAAACACTGTGACAGCACTGCAGGAGGAAGGTGAGGCCAAATGTGCTGTTAACATTAGTGTAATTAGGTCAGACAAATTTCATGTCAAAAGTATAAGGGTTTAATGTTATATGACATGCAAAACTGCACATAATTTGCACTCAGTTGACCAGCTTCAGGATATGCTGAAAATGGTCAAAGAGAATCCTCTTAGTGAATCCGGCCTATCAAATGAAGAGAATGTCACTCTAGCTCCACTTTCTTCAACTCCCCCTCCTCCACCACCACCTCCTCCTCCACCTCCTCCTGTGCTCTCTACAAGTCCTATTGAGTAAGATCAAATTTATAATTATCACCATTATAATGATGTACAATATACATAACAATCATAATACAGTATCCTATAAAAAGACCTAAAAAGTGTGATAAATATATTGATGTATGCTTCTAGCCCACTGGATGCTTTGAGGAAAAGAAAGAAAGTTGGCAACAATACCACTGACTTGAATAGTAAGAGCTATATGTGTATCTTTTTCTCTAGTATACAAAATCTTTATTTTGCAGTGATTTTGCAATTTTACTCACTTCTGCTCTCCGATTGTGTTATCACAGGGCCTGCACTGACTGTAGATGTGAAAGCCAGGGCAGTGGATGAAATGATGGAGAGAATTAAAAAAGGGATTGTGCTGAAGCCCACCCAAAACCCTCCCCAGGTAAACAGATTTAGAGCAACTGTGTAATAATTTTTTGTAACCTCAGAACAAAATGAGGGAAAATTATTGTTCAATATCACTTTTCTTATTTTTATCTTACAGGCTGGCTTGGATGAAGACTCATGGAAGGTTAGTGTTCATCAAATTATAACTCTTACATATTGTGATGTCAGCAGCGAGGGGTGTTTGCAAGAATATATTCTCAGACACGATAGATGGCTTAAAGAACAATGTAACAGTTTATTGAACAGCAACGTGACAGAACCAGCAACAGAGAACACCAGGAACCGAGCACTGTGGGAGCTACTAAGAGCTTGAAGCTACAGCCCTTGCTGCATGTTGGGAACACACAGGTTTCCACTGTCCCAAACCAGAAGTCACCACCCACTCCCTAAAATCCAGGGGCTGTTGCTGCATAGCATCCCTTTAAGGGACAGCTGTCCCAATAACGCATACAAAACCCAAACAAAACAAAATGACCAAATGTTGCTTGTGGGTCCGATACACATCACCCCTGAAGTGCAACTCCTGACTCCCTCTGGCTTACAGTCCTAGTGCTGCAGGGGCGATATGGAGTCAAGTGGTCACAGTCCATTGTCCATTCACCATACAATAAACAACCTCTCCTACACATTCCATAATCACGCATAGCCCTACTCATTGCAGCTGCAGCTTTGGGCAGTGTCCCTTTTTATGCTGCAGGTTAAACAACCAGACCTAATTTCTCAGTGCGAATGGTTGCCTCTGGCAGCAGCAGTCATAGGCCCATTTCTGTCTTGCGCTAGCATCACCCTACTGACTCCACACTAGCTGGAATGTAGAGTGGAGCCACTGGTGTAATGCCTAAACAAACGTAGTAACAGGTATTTTCCACTTATTGGCTCTAGGGGGTGCTCCAAAGGTGAGCTCTGTGGGTTTTCACAACTTGCACCCAAATATCAGAAGCAAAGAGGTGAAACCTGTGGACTCCTGAACAGCCATTCGACATGCCAGCCTCACTAGTGGTAGGTGGCGGTCCCAGTCAAGCTCAACCATGATAGGCAGTAAGTGTGCGGTTAAATCATTTTACCAGGCCGTCACTCTGTGGATGAAGATGCATAGTCTTAGTTTTTCTCATGCCCAGCCAATTGCAGACCTCTTCCATAAGCACTGACTGAAAGTTCTGTCCTTGGTCACTGTGCAGCTCCTCTGGAACCCCGAACTTGCAGCTAGCCAGAACTCCTCAAACAGATAGACAGAACTCCTCAAATAGCCAAGCTTCTGTGGTAGTGGCATACTGATCAGAAATATCATACACCTCTGGCCACTTGGTGAAATAGTCCTTAGCTACCAGAACTTAACAGTTCCACACTTGGTAATTGGACACAGACTCAATACATCCACAACAACTCATTCCATAGAGGCATCCAACTGGAGAGACTGCTCTAACAGGCAATAACTCTTTCCTCTCTGTCCTGAACCTGGGATAGAACAGCATTGATGCCCTTGTCACTCGCATCAGTGTCTACTACAAGCTCACCCCCAGCTTAGGGAATGCTAACACTGGTGCACTGCACAGGCTTTCTCGAGTCAGCATGAAAGCATGGTCAGCAGCTTTATCCCATTGGAAATCTATGCCTTTCGCTGTCAGCTTGTGTATTGGGGTGGCAATCTGTGCAATGCCACACATGAACCAGCAGTAGTAAGATGCCATCTTGGGATATCTGGGATAGTCTCTACACCATCTCCACTCACTACATGTCCCAAAAATTCCACTCGGTTCTGAAACAGATTACACATATCTGGGGGCAGCCAAAGGTTTAACTGACTTAAGAGCATATAATATTCACATGTTGCAGCACATCCTTGAAACTAGGGGCATGGACCAAATACATTGTCCAGGTACACAATATGCTGGTTCTTGGATAAGCCAGCTACCAGTCTCTTCATTAGCTGCTGAAAAGTCACTGGAGCATTACAAAGTCTGAAAGTAATTACTGGGAACTGTCATAATCCAGTGCTCAGAGTGAAACCATGGCACAGCTTCTGTAGTTGCCATCTTATGGATTTTTTGCTCACTACTTGTGTTTAGCCAGGGGAGCTAGTGCAGCCGACACTTAATAGATGCAGCCTCGCCGGTGTTAAGGTTATGCTGAACAAGGTCAGTTTGCTTACATTCCTCATCAGAAGTGGCAAAGATTGTGACCAAACAAGTCCCACAACTTTCATTTTTGTTCTGCTGTAAGCCCCATGGTGCTACGTTCACATAACTCCTGTGTTACTCTTGAGCTAGCACTTTCTCTTTGAACACTTACTGCAGCTGGCTGAGACACTTGCTGTCTGTGGCAGCGATTATGAAGCTGCTTGGATGCATTGTCTGCAGCCCCTGGGGATCTGTACACCAATAACGGTGCTGCTTATTCAGCACCTCCAGCACCAGCAACTTCACTCCGTAGAAATTGCAGTGATCTCAACCCAATGGCATTGCTCCCAGCCTCTTGCCAACCACCCCTGGCACTGTGTGTTCAGCTCCTCCAGGGATGGTGGCCTCACCCAAGGGATGCACCAGCAGGGAGCCCCGACTCTCTGCTGCTTTGATGCCACAGATTGCTTTAGCCAGCTTAACCTGCTTTCTACCCATTTTCAAAGTTCATGCACATAAATCCAACTCTGCCCCAACAGCTGCTAGATAATCCAAACCCAGAATGCAAGGGTCCTGAATAGGTGCCAGTCAAAATACATATGCTCTGGATAAGCTCCAATTTATCACCAGTAGCTCTTTCTTTCCCCCATGCTCAAACTAATGCCAGTGACTGACTTTATCTGCATGGTGGTCACCTGCCACCCTTTCAGGCTTATGCCATTGGTACTCGGAAGTATCACTGACCAAAGGAGCAATAAAGTAGATCCAGTGTTGAGGAGGGCTGCACCTCATATTCCATTAATGCAACATCACACCCATAAGTCATGGTTGTTTCTGGTCTCAGACACGAGGGAGAGATGCTCGGGGGTGATCTAGCTTCCCACAGAACCAGCACACCAATCACCCCCCTCGCCGATTTCTGAAACTGTGTTGGTTGTTACCTCTGCTGCTGCACTGTCCGCTGTGAAATTCTGAACCAATTTTGGTGGTGCATGCTCCCCCAGAATTCTCAATCCTTGCATTTATTGCTAATAGAGTTGTGGTGCCAGATAATAAGATCTGCTTCTTGTCATAGGATCAAAGAAGTGACAAGAGGAAATCTGCTGTATTTGAGTTGCAGGGAATACTGGTAATGTTGTCCTCTTATAACCATCCAAGTTTAAATTCCACACATTTTCTTTACTTATACAATTCTGAATTTCATTTCTCATTATCCCACACAACCATGAATGTGATAAGAACTGATATATTAATTAGCCTTTGTTAGCTCCAGTGGCATTGACATTGGACATGTGATATAACCATGCTGTTTAGCTAAAAATGGAAAATTCAACCATTCAAGCATGTAACACGGTACCACCAATCAATGAATTTGACTTTAATGTGGGTTCCATACAATGGGTTAATAAAGCATTATTTAACCCATTTAAAAGTGTCAACAATACATGAAACATTAGAACATAATAATAACATTTAAAGAACTGAATTAAATGTAATCAAACAATCAAATTACCAATTGGAATAAAAATTGACTGTTCACCTCCTGTGGGTGGCACGGTGGCTCGGTGGGTATCACTGTTGCCTCACAGCAAGAAGGTCCTGGGTTGGCTGCGTGGGTTTACTCCAGGCACTCTGGTTTCCTCCCACAGTCCAAAGACATGCATATTAGGTTAACTGGTGTCTCTAAATTGCCCCTAGTGTGTAAGTGTGTGCCCTATGATTGATTGGCGCCCTGTCTAGGGTTGATCCTGCACCTAGGCACCGGCTCTCCTGTGACCCTGGGGACAGGAATAAGTGGTTAAGATAATGAATGAATGAATAAATGAATGAATGAATGAATGAATGAATGTTCACCTCCTTAGGACTGGTCAGCTAATAACAAATAAATAAATAAAAACAAAAATAATGCATTCACCCAGAAATGAAGCGAATGCAAGTATAATATTTTGAAAGCATTTTTAATAATAATAACAGGTTTAATAATAATAACAGGTGCACAGTACAACTACATTTTTTTATTTCATAATTATTTTGTAAAATACATTTACCTTATGCTAGCAGCCTTTCATCTCTGGTCAACTTACAGAGGGGGCACCCCAGTGCTGTCTATTGACCAGTTGCCACCGATTAGCTCTATAAATCTAGTCACTTCAACATGAACACCAGTACACTTTCTCAGTTCTACAGTTCAATCAGCCAGTCACGTGGCAGCAGCACAATGCATAAAATCATGCAGCTAAAGGTCAAGAGCTTCAGTTAATATTCACATCAAACATCAGAATGGGTGTGATCTCTGTGACTTTAACCATAGCATTGGTACTGGTACCAGATGTGATGATTTGAGCATTTCAGAGACTACCAATATTCTGGGATTTTGACACATAACAGTCTCTAGAGTTTCCACAGAAAAACATCCTGTGAGCAAAGGGTCTGCAAGCTGAAACACCTGGTTGATGAGAGAGATCAAAGGAAAATGACCAGCAAAATCTCTTGACCTGTATCTGCACGATTGTTTGCATTGCTTTGCTACATGATTAGCTGATTAGATAGCTGCATGAATGTGCAGGAATGTACAGTAGTTCCTAATGAAGTGACCAGTGAGAATATGTTCCATTAATTGAGGACTACCTATTCTTTAGTTCTTTAGTAGTAGTTTTTGTGATGATCTAACCTGACTGATAAATTTCCACTCAGGACACCATAAAAAAAACGGGACCCAAAAGGATACCATCCAGGAAGAGAATTAGTCGTCATGTAGGGGAGGCGGAGCTTCTGATTGTCTTGCAGAGGAGAAGGCGGGCAATTGGGGATGATAAAGGTTCCCCACCGACTGCAGACCCAAAAGCTCAGAGTAAATTCTTTTTTTTTAAATTTAGATCCAGTATTCATTTACAGTAAAACATTTAACAGGTCCTTCTTTGAATTTCTTATTCTCTTCATTTCAGATAATCTGGTTGACATGAATTTTTTTACTTCCTCATTAATCTACCACCAATATTTGTAGAAAGAAGGATCGTTTTTAGGGACACAATTTAAATGTTTTTTTCCTCAAATATTGTTTAGGTTATAGTTGGTCTCGGCATAATAAATTGGAGAATCTTTTTAGAAATCCAAAAATCATAGGTATATTTTATTACCTTTCCAAGTTTGTCATAGTGATGAGTGTTTTCAGACTGATGGGTTTAGCACCACCCGCGTCCGTTTAAAATCATCAGTATACTCTGAACACGTGTGCAAAACTACTGTGCATACTTATGCAAAAATGTATCATCACATGTAGAGGTTATCATATCAAGTATTTGGCAGGTTGCGTCAGGTCCTGTTGTTATGTTTATCATATACACAGCTACAATTAACTGAAATAATTGCAAATGGGCCTTGTGTGAATATTTATGCAGCTTTAGTGCTCATGGTTCCTGTAACTGTTGTCTGTCCAACACCACAGATCCACCTCCTGCATCCACAGCCGCAAGCTCCTCACCTTGGCTAGCAGAGAGTGGGAATGCTCCTGTCCTGCGGAGGCTGAAACAGACCCAGGAAAAGAGAAACTCACGCATCAGAGCATCAGAATGTGTCATCTGGGAAGACAAGTGAAGATAAAGGCAGTTGATATTGTTTCTTGGCATCATATTGTTATTAAAAGATGATCATATAAAAGTAGGAATCTAAAGTTAACATAATAAAGTTTCATGGGCTGTACTAAAGAGTATTTTCTTTATATATTTAAAACATTACATACACTGACCCTTCAGAATAGCATTTTCATCATTCATTATTATTAGTGCTGTCAAATTAATGCGTTAACGAATGCTTTAATGCGTTAAAGAATTAATCATGATTTAAAAAATTAACGGCACTAAAAATTTTAACGCAGATTAAAAATTAGTTAAATTATGCAAAACAGTGGCAACATCAATGAACACAAACATTACGGAATTCACCATTACGTTACTTGTTTTAGGCTGCATTCCGATCGCAAGTGTCCCTAAGCTGTATCCCTGCTCCCTACACACTACACAGGGTACAGAATCCCAAGGGATCTTCATAGGGAACTTAAAACGGCTCTATTTGAAACTCCCTGCAATGTCATCAACAGCGGACAGCCTCGCGCCTTGATTACATTGTTTGTGTTCTACAAGACAGCACTTGGCTGTATTTAACATGATATACAATGCTGTTCAGACTGATTTTGTATGCTGTAGGCACCTTTGAAATAAATGTGATGAAACATCTATGAACTGTGGGTGATGTATTTTAACTTTTTAATGTATGTTTTGGTTGGCATGTAAACTTACTCTTCGGTTGCAATGTGCCGCGTTACTCTAATTTAAATTGGTGAATCGATGCCTTTAATTAAACTCCAACTGTAATCAGTATATCAGGTGAACGAAAGACAAAAACAATTTTTTAAATTTAAAATAACAAAAATACACAAATCATTGTTAATATTTCACTTTTATCAAATAATGTCAAGTGAATAATGAGGCAACATTCAGCAGTCATTTCTCTTTCATTTTCAGTGGTCCTACGATGCTGACCTGCATGTACAACACAAATCAAAATGTGCGTTAAAACTGTGATTAAGGTGTGATTAAAAAATTAATCGCATGACAGCACTAATTATTATTAATCATTTGACAGAAAATGCTACGGAACATGGGCACTAATTACCATGTTGAAAGTAAAGTTGAAAATAAGCATTCAGTTTAAATTTGTAGGCATTAACAATTTATCAATTTTATCAGTTTAAGAAAGAAGAAACCTTCAAAGGGCCATTCAGAATTTTTTATGAAGAAATAGTGCATATAGTAGTCTACTACTTCTACTTTATATTTCTTACCTAAAAATATTAACTACAAATATTTCCTTAGATTTGGGTGCTTCTAGGAAAAATAATGTTGTAAGGCAGGGGTGTCAAACTAAATCCAGAAAGTTCCAGTGTGGGTGCAAGTTTTCTTTCTAACCAAGCAGAAGCCACACACAACTGAAAGTCAAGATCCACTGATTAGATCCATTGATTAAACACAGGTGGAATGAGGTGTGGCTTCTGCTTGGCTGGAAGGAAAACCTGCATCCTTACCGGCCCTTTGTGGATTCAGTTTGACACCCTTGTTGTAAGGTGTAATCACTCTTTCTCTCTTCATTTCTCTGTATTCTCTATGTGTGTGTTTTTAAAAGCCTCTAGGCAAGTTCATTCGGGCATCCAGTAGATGGGGAGAGGTGCTTTTTTCCCCATCTGCTATTCTTTGCTAAAAGCATTTAAGTGGAAAGGAATTATTTGCACTGTAGTAGCTCTTGGCTTTCAGGCTTTTAAACTCAATTTATTCTATAAGAATTCTTTGCACCCCCTTGAGAGAATTCTTTATCTAGCAAACATTATAAACAATTTATATCTATCACCAGGAAATGTAAGGTGTCTGATCTCTCTCTCTCTGTGTATGTTGGGAGTCGGGTTGGTGTCTAAGGGGTGGTTATGGATGTGTGATTTAGATCCACTTTGTGGTTTAGGCAGTAGTGAATAATGCTGCCTCACAGATCCAGAGACCAAGGTTTCATCCTGAACTCAGAGTACTGTCTTTGTTGAGTTTTAGCATTTGTTCTTGTTTGTGTCAGTTTTGCACAATTACCAAAATATGCCAGTAGGTGGACTGGCTATGCCAAATTACCCCTAGGTGTGAAAAAGCATGTGTGTGGACTGGTATACTAAAGGTTTCAAGGTGCAAGCACAAAATCTGAATGAATGAACGAACATATGTAGATCAGGGTTTTCCAACCTGAGGTTCATGGTGGCATTGTTTGGGGTTCCTTAGACCATGATGGAAATGTCAATGTTAAAAATGCACATTTTTTTACAAGTAAAACACTAAATGAATTAAAAGCATTAATATTGTACTGTATTATTGTAACCTCATATAGTAAAAGTGCTAGAAGATGATTGAGTTACTCATGGGCCATGTCACCATGTAAAAGTTCTTAGCATGTGAGAGTTAAACATAAATTACATTGTTAGCTAACTGCAAGTTCTGTAAGTACAGCAAGGAGAATTTAAAATGTGGATTTATGTGCATAGATGGTGGCAAGGCCAAACCCTTTCCCAAGTGTGTGACAGAATATTTCAGCAGCTAGGCTTTTCCAAAAAAAAAAAAGTATTAAGGCAGCTTTCTTAAAAAGAAAACAACATGAAAACCTGCACACAAAACCATATTTCAAGGCAAGGTTGCATAGATTAAAACAGTAACAAAACAAACTTTTTCAAAAGGCAAAATTCACTTTGCCTTAACATTAAGGCAAAGTGCATTCTTATCTCCAAGGGTACCTGACACAAATAATTTAGGTTTGTGTGATTCAGCTGGCAAAAACAGGTGGGACCCCATTATTTCTTATGGGTGGGGGGGATAAAAGCAGCATTTTCTTTGGATTAAAGTACAACTTCGAGTGATTTCTTCTGACTGGTTTCCCAGCCATGCCCCAAATTCTGTAGAGGATTCTGATTGGACAGTGATTATATTTCATTGTGTCATGAATACCGCACTGCTCCGTGATGAAATACAATCACGTGTTTTGAGTTTTATTTTTGGCACGTTCACGGTGCCACACAGAGGAACCCTATGCAGTCAAGCTGATTGCATTTTAAGGTGGTTTGTGTTCAAATCTGACATGAATCCAGCATGTCATTCTTTAAATGCAAATTTCTGTTTAGAGATCGAGATCGATTTTGGCACATTTTCCTAATGTCATTGTTTAAACACAATCTCATGTGCATTGCATTTCAATGAGGAGTTTATGCTTGAAGGACATCACGACGGAAAGCAATACGGTTGTGCCTTGATTACATTTCGAGATGTACTGTATTGAATTGTGACATGAATTCAGCATGTCATTCTGAAAATGCTAATCCTCGTGTAGTGTTTGCTTTTTTCAGTAAAGTTTAAGCGATGTGAAAAACAACGTAATGGTGGTTTTGCTTTTCATTTGGGCACGTATTCTGCATGTCACTATGGAAAAGCAATACATTGTGTGTTTATTAGTTTTTAACGTCATTTCAGCATCAGAGGCTACATCGATGCACAAGTCTTTTATCAGTACACAAGTTCAACTTTCAAACAGTCATGGGGCAAATTTATGTCCAATTCTAAAACCTAACTTTCATGTCTTTGGACTGTGGGAGGAAACTGGAGTAAACCCACTCACACACGGGGAGGACATAGACTCCACATGGAAAGGATCCCCACCTGGGGATCGAACCCAGGACCTTCTTGCTGTGAGGCTACAGTGCTACCCACCGAGCCTCCATTGTGTGCAGTGCATTTCACATTTTGGCACTGTGGGGATTTCTTTTCAATTTGGCACGAATTCCTCGCCAGTATGTCTCAAGGGGAAACCAGCTACAGCCCTGTCAGGATGTGTAGCGTGACATCTCCTCCAGCCGGAGGTGGCGCTGTGGTTTCTCCACCGTGCTGACGCGTTTTCTTCATCACCTTTCTCTGAGGATTAAGGAAACGCTGGGTGAACTTTGCCCGTTTCGGTTTTTAACCGTATTGCCAAATCGCAGCGTTTTGTTTACATTTTTTTTTTTTATTCGAAGCGTTTTATTTGAAAAAGATGTGGTTTATTTATTTGCTCAGCTGGGTGTCCTTGTTAATACAGGTCTCCTTTGTTACACTCGCTATTGGTAAGTTGATTTTGGGGCTTGTCATGTTGCAGGCTGCTAGCTAACAGCAGAGCTAACAGCAGAGCTAACTAGCTATGTATAATATTTAGCTGTTCTTCTGTTAAATGTGCCTGGATGTGAATCAGCACGCTACAAAACAGTGATTTAAAACATTTCAACATGTCGTGCCCGGAACCTGTAGAGTCCCAAGTTGAATAAGTTACATGGTATTTAACGTAATCGGATTCTCCACAGCTTATTAAGTGAATCTTACACGTTATGAGCGACCTCGTTAATGAACATGAAGATATAACGTGTAAAAAAAACGCTTTCTGGACAATTTGATCCAGTGTTACTTCTTAACAAGCTAGTAAACTAACACAGAAAACTCGTTAGATATACCGTTGGTGTTCTGATCACTAGGTTAAGTTCACTACTCCATCCATGACTGTGTCTACGTTTCATTTTATCTACTCGTTAGTAATCATTGGATGTGTGTAGTTTAATGGAGGTAGCTAGATCTTCATGGTTAAAGGGTGTTAAACGTGTGTTAAGCTTTAGAGACCCCCAGAGGCAGTGAGCTGTTCTGTCCACGTAGGCAGATGTGTCCCTCAGACCTCTGCTTCGACACTTGTCCTACCTGAACATTTCCTTCTCCTGAGTCCTGCTCGAGCTCCATCCATTGGCAAGAATGAGCTAATGATCATATGGAAATCTAGGATATGTGAAACCAGGTTACAAAATTCAGCATCGACGAAATACGCTATATGGGCATAATTTTGTCTACACTTGACCATCACACCCGGATGTTCTCCTTCCCCAAAGCTGGACGCACATCACTGTATAAGCATTACAGTTTTTTCCCATCAGTGGAACTAAGGGGCCCGAACCTGCTCCGGCATGACACTGACCCTGTGCACAAAGCGAGCTCCATGCGGACCCCCTTACCAAGATCTTTACTTCAACCTCACTGAACACCTTTAGACCGGATTAATGCTCTTGTGTGCCGAATGAGCAGTAATCCCCAGGGTCTTCACTCTCCAAAATCTAGTGGAAGGCCTTCTCAGAGGAGTGAGAGCAAAAGGCGACTACATCTGCACGGGGATGTTTAAAAAAGAGCATGTGGGTGCGCTGGTCAGGTGTCCACAACCTTCAGAAAACGAAAAGCTTTTCTCCAAGTGAAACGTGTTCCTCTTTTGCGTGCATCTGAACAAGAAATAAAGTTGTAGTGCTGTAAAATCGGGTTACCCGAAAAATCACAATGTAAAGATTTCACGCCAATTCCAGTGAAAGACACCGTGCTTACATCTGCATCCATAACCTAATGCACTCATGGACAAACAACATTGGTTCATTGGATCAATCACTTTGATCATCAGCGTCATCCACATCTGTCTCATCACCTGAGCTGTAAGGCAACCGCAGCGTTTAAACATGAGCTTTATCATCATCTCTCTCTCTTCGGTCTTGCCTGAAAAGTCGCTTATTAATTCAGTCAGTTCTGATAAATCGCCGTGCTTATTTGTGTCATTGTATTAGGTTGTTTAAATATTTACGACGTGTCTAAGCACTGTTCTCTGTTCGGATGATGCGAGAGTTCAGGAGCAGCAGAGACATTATGAGAGTTGATATCGGAGTACTGACTTACATACATGCATTACAGTACATACCCAAGTCTTTTCCTCATCCCTCTTCGGAGATATTGTGATATCATTTTATATATAACTAACTGGGAGCAGCTGAGGGTAAAATCTTATAATTCTGTTTATTAAAATTCTGTAAAGTTGTTTTTATTTTAGTAGAGATGCTGCACTGAGTATCAGTACCGCGGCCGATACTGAAGCAGTATCGGATTTGTATGTTCTCATCAGATCTGTTCATTTATTCATTAACTCATCGTGCATCCAATGCATCCTGTTCACGATCCTATGTGTTGAATACGTAAAGTGCGTTTTCTTTCAGCCACGTTTTCTTTCCCCTGTGCAGCTGCAGGTCTGTACTACCTGGCAGAGTTGATAGAGGAGTACACAGTTGCCACCAGTCGAATAATAAAATACATGATAATGGTGAGTGAGAACTATATTTATATTTAGATGTAATATGCCAGAGCTATTTCACTGGAATTGAATTCCACGTTCCACAAGCTTTATACTGGTACCTTGATAAACTTATACATCTAACGATCATATGAAGGTTTTTCTAGATATATTCTTTCCTCATTTAAACTGAGACTTGACTCTTATATACTTGTCTCTTCTGTCTCACAGATCTCCACAGCTGTACTGGCAGGTCTGTACCTGTTTGAAGGTTTCCCCATGCTCATGATTGGAGTCGGACTCTTCACTAACCTGGTGTACTTTGGCCTGCTGCAGACGTACCCTTACATTATGCTCAGCTCACCGAACTTCATCCTGTCATGTAGTAAGTGACCTTTGCAGTATTTTCTCTGTTTTTATTTCTAGTTTAGTTTGCATAAAAATACAAGACAGGTATGTGTGTAGTTAGACCACATCCCTGCTGAATTCTGGATTCTGATTGGTCAGACTGTGCTGTAATTTCTATAACAGCAGCTCTGACTACTTCTGGCTGCAAGGCCAAACCGCAGTTTCATAGTAATGCTCTTGTTGTAATTATATCATTATTTATTATTATTATTTTTATAGTTAAAACTAATACACAGGGACTTGTATAGCTTCTTATAATCTAATTAAGGGGATCCTACATATAATCTAATTAATTTCAAATTTGTGCCATTTAACAAAAGAAATTATATTTGTTCACATGGTGATTCTTTCTGTAAGGAGATGTTTATTTAACATTTATAAAAGGTGACTCCAGTATGGTCCTTCATAGGAGAGTCTTCATAGGAGAGTCTTAAGCTGTGTTTTTTCCTTATTAAATTCAATAAAGAGAGAAGAAGAAAGGCTGGGGTGGGAGTGACTGTTTATAGCTGCTGTAATATAAATGATAACATGAAAATGTCATTCATTAGTAAATATTTTTTTTAAAAATCTTATATTCTGGCTAATTGCCATTATGTAAATGGAATAAAACTAGTGCTGTCACACGATTAATTTTTTAAATCGCGTTAATTGCACGATTAATTTTTAATCGCACGTTGATCAGGGTTTTAACGCACATTTTAATTTGCGTTGTACATGTTGCCTCATTATTCACTTTATTTTATTTCATAAAAGTGAAACATTAACGATGATTTATTTTTTCATTATTTTAAATAAAAAAATAGTTTTTGTCTTTCGTTCATCTGATATACTGATTATAGTTGGAGTTTAATTAAAGG
>JAOVVH010000052.1:5184531-5198231 GCA_028566435.1 Scorpiodoras heckelii | reverse complement strand
TTAATTTAATTTAATTTTATTTTATTTTATTTTATTTTATTTTATTTTATTTTATTTTATTTTATTTTATTTTATTTAAGCATCTTCCTATTATATGTTTCTGAGAAAACTAATACTACACTTTTACTAGACCCAAAGGCTTTTAAAAAAAGAGAAAAAACCCTAAGCATATATTAATAATGTTTTATTTTTGCAGTCATTAATGGATCTTCAGATGCTCTATGGACCAGAGGAAAGATTTTCTTTAGGACATGTTTGTCTTACTTGGCCCATGGGTGAGTCACCATGGCAACAGTGTAAGATGTGTGTGCATCGACCTGTTGAACTGAAATTCATAAAGGACCCCATAGTGTTGCTTCTATCAAATAGACCATTTTTGGGTTTTTGCGTATTAGCATGATTTAAATTTAAAGGCTATAGGCTAGGTTAGATTTCATTAAAATTCTTAACAAACTCATAATAACTTACATAATAACAAACAAACTGGGGTGATTTGCATGACAAATGCTGACAAAAATGTATTTAAAACATTTGATTCATGTTGCACAAGACATCACTTTTAGTTGTGATCTGATATGCTCATTTTAGTTAGATATCAGGATTGGTGACATTGCTGTTTCAACCAGTAGAAGGTTTTTGTCGGATGATTGTGCCCCATTTGTTGATGGCCTTAGGTAATTTGTCATGCACATTTCATGTGGATAGACTTTTCTATTTAGAATATCATTCGTGAAAATATTATGAATATTTGCAACACTCCAGATGGTTTCAGATAGCTTATGAATGCATGAAGTAGCACTAGATGGCATTAGCTAACAGCTAATTAGCTAATGCTAACGGTTAATCTTACTAAGGTATTATTGGTCCGTGACACATTGAGGTTATCTTTTGTGTTCAAATCCAATCCTTGAGGCTACATATTTATGCACATGGCTTTGAAATTTGTAAGGGTGTATTTTTATTGACACTCTTTCTTGACTAGAGAGCTAGTTACTTTTGGCCTGGGTAGTAGTCTGCCCTCATACTTGGCGGCCAGTTGATTTTGGTTTTGAAATGAGAAACACAAAATGAGGAAACGAGCTGTTTCCTGACTATAGAAACAGGGAAATATATAATACGCTTTCGAAGTTTGCCAATTTTTGTAAAACATTCAGTGTGAGGGCACAAGTATAGAAGTTTGCATGAATGTTCATGCTTTTTGAATGTTGTTCATACAACAATATATTATAATGCCTAAAGTCTGTCTCTGTATTTTGTGTACAATATGTATTTTTTTTTCTGTTAAACCTATGAAGAGTTATTTATTTAATACTATTGAATAATGTTTTTAGTTATGACCTAAGAAATGAAATGCATGCAAACTCCCTTAAAACATAGGTGTATAATGTAAATATGCAATATGTTATTAATTTTTTTTTAAATTGAGAAAAAAAATGTACGTGATTTTATTAAGTGAAATTACTCAAAGAAGTTGAGTAAAACAACATGTATGTTCAGTGCAACCAAGAAAATCGGCTTGACTCATAGGAACACAGTAAAATTGCATTGAATAATTTTTGTTAGATTTATTTTGAGTGTATTTACTTAAAAACAAGATAATATATTTGCTTAATAGTATTGCATCTAAAAAAAGGTGCCTTACTTTTTTTAAAGTAGTTCAAGTATATACTTTTTTACAGTGCATGCAGAAAAAAGTAAATCTGAGCAGAATCCAGATACAAAAATATGTGAAAATAATGTACAATGGCAGCAAATACAGCTCACAATTACTGCAGCATCCCCAAATGCACAAATAATTCAAGCAAATATACTTGAGCTTTCACGCACTTTCCACTGATGTACTTGTGAGAAACTGGCTTTGGGGACGAGGATGAACATTTTAATATTTTAAAAGGCAGCACAGGCATCTGTAGCCAGCGTCTCAAAGAATATGACTGCATAAAAGCCTAAAACATAGGGCTATACATACTTTCTCAATTTGAATGGACAGATCAAACATCTGTTGTCCAGTGAAATAATTTTGACTACCGGTAGTTGTGGTCTGCTGCGGGAACAGGCCCAACACAGGCTATTTGTGCATTTATGAAAGCTGTAGTGCTTATGAATTTTATTTGCTACCTTTCTTTACTTTCTCACTGGAGGATTTGCAACACTGTTAGGAAGTTGCTGAAAAGTCCTACTGGAATAATTTACAGATGGTTTCTCTGCAATTCAGACCAGCCAACAGTACACTTGATTCTTACAACATTGCATTTTTCTTATTTTTTCAAAGCCCGAACACAAATGCACAGCAAAACAGAGCGTCTCACTACCACCCAAACTCAGTTCCAACCACAAATCACACTAGTTACTGTATATTAATTTTGAACTTATCAATCCATGCTAATTATTACATCTTTTTAACATATTGATATCCCTGGGCATGGTATTCCCATCTTATCCATCTTACCATTAACCTGGCAGAAGCAGAGCCGCCACTGTCTGTGTGGCTCTTGGGTTATTTCTGTTCAAATGGCAGAAGGGTCTGCCCATATAAATATCAATAGGTTTTACTCAGTAAGCAAAAAAAAGGAACATTACAGAGGACATTGGTGGTCACCAACTTAAAACATTTAGTGTTCTCTTCAACAATGGAATAAAAGATATCCTACAGTAAAGCAAAGTAAATAAAGTAATAAGGTAAGGTATGAAACAATTAAGTTATTCAAAACAGATGTTTGCTGTTCTTAAAGGCTTACTGGAGCACTAAATATTTATCTCTGTATAAACACATCTGTTCATGGAAACCCCAGAGTTTGTTAAAGTACATATGGTACAATACCTAAACAACAGCATCATGATGAAAAGGGGGATATCAAAACAATTGTGGGAAAAGTACTGGAAAACAAAGGAAGCACAGGAAAATTATAAATCAAGTTTTTATTTATTTATTGATTATCTACGCCGCTTATCCTAATATTGGGTTGCGGAGGTTTTGGAGCCTATTACAGTGCTCACTGGATGCAAGGCAGGGAAACACTGCAAATACTGGTCTAAATCAGGTTATGGTTTTGAGAAAAAGAATCCAGACTTTGAGCATCCCACGGAGCATCATTAAAATCATTATTAAAAATGGAGAGGCTACAGCACACCCACGATTCTGCCTAGAGGAGGCTGTCCACCAAAAGTTAACAACTGGGTAAGGGAGTGATTAGTCAGAGAAGCAACCTTTTTTTTATTTATTTTTTTACTTTTTTGTAATCCCAATTAAGTCCATTTCTGTTTCAGGCTGTAACACTACATAAAGTGCAAGAGGCTGAACACTCACACAAGGCACTGTATGTCCAAACTCATGTATGCTCACAAAAGGTGAGTGGTAAGAGTTCCTCATATACACAATCAATCTTTAATCCCTTCCTCTGAAACTCTGCGGTTTATTCATTACACTTTATGTGCCACAATCAAATTTTCATAGAGGTAATCGAGCTAAAACTAAAATGGGTCATATTTCTCCCTGCTATTTCCTATCTTCTTCTCCTGTACAAAGAGAAGATTTTCCCCCGTGGATGCATGCCTGGGTGTCAGACAGTGCCAGACAATGTTTTTCAGAAAAGAGGACTTGTTTGTGTGTTTAATGCAGGTGAGGGCATGTGACTGAGTGAAGTATTAATGCTTTGTTACATGTGATGGTAAAATGGAAAAAAATGTGTACAGTATGCAGTGTAAATGCATTGTAAAGCAAATCAGGTCCTTTTAGTATAATTTCTTTATTATGTCACCAAAGGACAGTGGATAGAACTTATGACCCATATAAGGCCACAGGGATCTAGTGTAGTTGATTGATTACAATTAAGGGAACAATAATTTGTACATCATCAGTGCTTTCAATAAATGTGTAGTTCTTTTTCTGCAATGCTTATAAAATACATACACAGCAAATCCCCGGTCTCAAAAGAACACCCAGAGTGACACCTTACAGTGTTTATGTAACTCCAAGTGGGTGTTAATTCAACTCTCTGGGTGTTCATTTAAGACTGGGGATTTTGCTGTGTAGGATTCTGCACTACTGACTGAAGCTGAGAAAATGATATATTTAGCAACCTGTCACAAATAGTCAGAGAGATGAAAACAAGTGCCCGAGACACTGGTGCTCACTAAGGAACCTGTCAATCATGTGCTACTCATCTGATCACATGGTAAGAATATTAAGATCACCACCTCCATAGGTGTTTTACATTTAGGTTATAGACTAAGTCATAATCTGACTTATTCATATTTATTGGTACCGGTAATTTCTTTTTAATTCTTTATGATTTGTAATAGTTTGCTTAGATATATAGCTTTGCACACATACATCCCCTCCTTCCCACACTTTTTAAACTAAAGAAGGCAGTTTTCAAAAATGACATATATTAGTATTTGATCCCCACCAAGCTATAAAACATGCCCACACACTAACAAAGTAGAACAAAAGACATGCTACACCACCCCCCTCTGCTGATCACTCTGTGTAAAAAGCCTAAATCATTGCAGTTGGCACTCTTACCTTTTTTTAAAATTTATTTTATGTGCTTTTGCTATTTGTGGGAAAAATACTTCTACATATTAAGCTCTATTTCTTCAATTATCTTACACACGCCACTGTTGGAATTGTCAGTATAACAGTGTTTGTGTGGTATAGTTCATTTGAACTTTCTTTGTTGGTCTGTGTGCATAGCCTCCCCCCATTAATAATATCCTATACAGTTTATGTGCACATCATAGATATTGCTTAGTTAATTTTCATACATGTATTTTGTTCCTACAAATATGGTGTTAGAGATTATGTGTGTTTCATGGTCTACATGCTGTGCCATTCCTCTCCAGCACTGTGCTAACCTCAGAAAAACATCCAGCGCATTGAGGAGACACGATCCTACAGGACACGGGTCCTACAGATGTGACATCAGCAATGTTCTTTCTCAGGTGTAGTTATAGTCAGAACACAGTCTATAGAAGATGATTTCGCTCCTCATTGCCCATCGGGTTAGAATGTCCACCCTTGGAGAGATATGCTTAACCTTTCTAAGGGTAGTTCTGGGTGCAGTCGGTGTATCTCAGAATTATGCCATCCTAAAAAGGGCATCTGGGGGGTGACATGGAACAGACCTCTGTGACAATGATATCCTGTTATATATGTGCTGAACATCACTGCTGTATAAGCCATTGTCTGTACTTTACAGCTTAAATGACTGTAAAGGACTTAGAAGTGTTTCACTGTGTTCCAAATGGACAAGTTAATGGACAAGCATTAATTATTTCCAATGAAAATATGTTCTGCATTCACAGTAGACTATGGTATGGACTATAAAACTCTGCTGACTGTTTTAAAACCTCTTGAATAATAATGACATACTAAATCAGACATTCACGCACCCAGTCGAGTGCCAAAACCCTACATTAGAAAATCCATTATTCAAATGAGTTATTAGCCACTGATAGAAATAACATATTAAATCCACTTTGAACTGGGTGGAAGTGTTTTAAAAGGCCTATAACTACCAAGAGTGCTGTGAGGCTTAGGTTTGGAACAAAGTTACTTTTAGAGATATCAAAAAGTGGAGCAGATATGCATTCAGATATGCATTCCAAAGTGCCACTTCATTCACTGCTCCATTGTCCTTAATGTAATGAAAAAGAGACGGACTAAATATTTAAACACAAAAGTTGGCACATGATTCATTATTGTACTGACAAAATGCACAAATTGTATTTTGTCTTCAGTTAATTATAAATCATTTTACGCAATCTACCACAACATTCTAATTTAGAATAAATGAACAGATACTACATTAAAATAATAGTTATCTTAATGGACAATTTAATGGCCTAGGCTAATGCACTCATGCATTTAAAGCAAATTTGCTATTTAATTGCATGTTACATTCATCTAAGTGATGCATTTGCCTTAAATCCAACAATGTGTTCTTTGAAAGGCGAATAGAAACTATGTATTTTACTGCATGAATGGTAAGTGCTGCTTTTCTTTCTTCCCAAACATCCAAATAGTTTCCCTGCTGAGAGGTATCAACATCCCAGTGAAAAGTAAATGCCATAGAAGAGCACTTTCCTATGCTTGTGCAGTTTGATTTGACAGCTTGCCTGGTGTATAAGTATGGTAAACGGATATCTGTCTTACAGGCGATGGCCACAGGCCTCAATTACTGCTGATTACATGTGTGTCTTGCTTCTTGTCTTGTCTGTCTGTGTGGCCATTGACAGAGATTTCTATTTCCAAACTATGCTTCTGAGACTGAATGGGACTCTTTCAAGTGAAACATTGGAAATCATAATTTACCTGTCAGCAGAACGGTGGACACCCAGCAAGAGACCACTTTACCACAGGGCTAATGGCAAGTCCCTGTATATTTATTTTGCTACTAAGGGCTTCTGCTGTGTTTGATTGTATTTTATAATAAAACATGGTTTATTTCCTTTTGATGTCCTATACAGGTGGTTAGGTTTGTGAACAATATTCAATAAGTTGTGACTTTTGCTAACCTGATCTTATTCAACTTCCTTAGATGTTTCACTAAATCAGAACTTAATTAAATAATTAAGCTGAATCTTTTCATTTCAGTTCACAACAAATGTACAGTTGCTTCTCTGCTATTGATTTTTCACCCGAACTTAGACATTATAACATAAATCCATAAAGTCAGAATGCAAGCTCAGTTTCCAGGCCCTTATCTGTTCATTTACAAATACAAACTGAAAAAAGCTTCCCAGAATACAAACTACCATTGATTTAACTGTGTCACCAGTCAAATTCTGTTCTAAGAACACGTTTCAATAACTGAAAATCATGTTTGCATCCATAACAATACAAATTTTATTTCAAAATGGCATGGTAAGTACTTCTATCCAGAAACCTGGGCTCCTGCATGATGGTGCTCCACATGGTGCTTTCTCAATGTTTATCTAACTCTAGCAGCAGAAGCAACAAAAAGCTAATAGTTTTATTATCAAGGCCTTTGAGTGTTGTACTTTTGACAATTATTTTAATATAGTGTTGTGTTCCTCCAGGACTGAAAGAGGAAACTACAAAATGATTAACACTAGATACGGCTGAAAGTAGTACTGCACTGGTCACATTCATGTTCAATATACAAGAACGCTACATTACATTTTACGTTGCAATCATAAGTAATAATGGACAGGAATGGTTTGGTCCATATAGCATGTTTTCAGTACCTAGAAACTATCTGAATTTGTGTAGTATGAATTGCTTCAGTTTCATATGGAGGCTACAGCTGTGCTCCAATTGGTATCATATTAGAATTTTCATTTCCACCCCCCTTTTTTCCTTTTTCCTTTTCTTTTTCTGTCAGCTCCTTTTCTCTTATCTCCAGGTTTTTTTTTAATTTTGCAGTCATGCAAAATTAAGAGCACAATGGAACCAGCAGATGTCGCACTGGGTCCATCATGTCAAAATGTTAACCCCTTCAGATTCTATGTCCATATAACTGACATTGTGTACTCATTTAATTAACTATTTGTTGTTTGATTGTTTGTTTGCTTTTTTGTCTGCTTTTTTCAAATAAATCATATGTAATCTGAGACATGATAATACACATTAATCAGCCAGTTAGACAGCTGCATTTGAAGAAAAATCTGCAGTAAAGCATAGCAACACTCCACCCAATAGTCCAACCCTAATAACAATTTCACTCGTCACTTTATTTATTTTTTTTTATCTTAAATTTTAAATGATGAAAACTGAAAAAAAAGGCCAATAATATAACCTTGAGAACTCTTTAGACAATTACAGTGTGGAGTCTAATTAATGTGTATTGTTAAGACTACTTCTTTAATACTAATTCTAACATTTTCCTTATAAATTTAGACTAAAAAGTGATTACTTACAGCCATCTAGTACTCATTTGTTTATTAACAAAAATTACAACATACATGAAAACGGTTTTGTAACCACAAAATATATTTAATCTGCTGTCATTACGGTGGCAATGATCTCAGTCACTGTGCTTGGTAATAACGTCCATGGTTTGCTGCCACCATTTCATAAATCATCTCCAAAATCTCTACTACATGAACTTCCCTGTGTCTGTTATCCAGCACATGATATCGACCTCCACATTTTTGGATGAGCCATTCCAAGTCCCCATTCCTCTTTATGTGCTGTTGTCCACTTTCTCCAAGAGCCTCTGCCCATGTAAACAGAACAACAGTGTGCCTCCATGCAGCCTCCCCCAGCAGGGCCATAGTGCGCTCCACAGCTCTCCTGTACTGTCCTGTGAAAGTTAAGTAAGCTGGCAGGAGAAGGACGAAGGCATGAGGTCCAGGTGTGCACAGAGAAACACTGTGCATGAGATCCTTTTGAAAAGTCATATTTATCTCTTCGGAACATCTCCATTTTATCCCATGGGGCTCCACAACCAGCAAGGGCTTGCCGGATATGTTTCCTCTCCATGGGTTGCCATTGTCAGCATCTTGGCCCAGGATTGTGCGTGTGGCTGATTGGCGAGATGACCAAGCTTCTCCTATGAGCATCACCTTGAGTTCAGAAAGTTGGTAGAATAAACCTTGTGTCACTTGGCCATCAGAAACACCTAGTTCAAAGAATTCCTCAACATCTTCCTCCTTGGTAGGTGTGTCCACTTCCTGTTGGTTTGCGCCATTCTTGTACTCTTCTGTCCTGACCTCTAGTGCTGTTTTTCCATTAACTAGGCATTCTATCTCCTCATTCTCAAGTTCACTGTTTGTGGTTTCAGATGATGAAGCCATTCCCACACGCTGGTCATCCTGTACTGTACTGCAATTTCCATTTTCTCTATCATAGGTTCTACTATCAATTCCAATTTCTTGATACATCATTTCACTGTTCCTTGCTTGTGATAGATGAGATGCTGTCCTCTGGTTCCATGGTTGAAAGTCTGGACTGGGATTACTGTTGATCATTTTAAGCTCCATGTTGTACAGATATTTCCCCCACTTTTCCAGCTGCTCTGATTTCATCTTTAACATTTGTTTTTCAATGTTCATCTCACTTTTCTGGTTCTCTAGTTCAGCTGTATGTTTTTCTAAATATTTCATTTTGGATTCCAGTGTTATATTTAGTTCATTCAACTCTTGCTCTGTTTTCTTGAATGCTTGATCTCTCGACTTTAGATCTAGTTCACATTTTTCCATCTTGTGCTCCTTAATATCTAATTCTCTACATCGATTATTTAGGTCTTGTTCTTTATTTGTGATCTTGGACTCTCTGTTGCTAAGTTCTTTCTCCAGGTCATGTAATTTGTGCTGTTTGGTTTCAAATGAACACTTTACTTCATCTACTATTTCTTGATTTTTCTTCAGATCACTTAACATGCTGTCAGTTTGTTCTTTGAGAATTTGAACCTCTCTTTCCCTTTTCTGCACAATGATCTCTCTTTTGTCCAAATATATTTCTGCACTTCTAATATTTTGCTCTCTTTTCTGAAACTCGTCCTCTTTCTTAATCAGTTCTTGCTCCCTTTTTCCTAAGGTCTCTCTGAAATCTTCTAATTGGCTTTCCCATTTTTCAGTCATCTGGTTTTGTTGGTTGCCAAGTAGTTGTTGCTGAACTGGCTCAACTTCCTCATTTTTGCCCAGTAGCTCTTGGCTTTTTAGTTGGAGGTCATGTTCTCTCTGTACAAGCTCCTGTTCTTTTTTATGAAGTTCACTCATCCGCTGTAGCAGATCATATTCTTTATTGCTTAGTTCAACTTGCCATTTTTCATTATCTCGTTTGCTTTTCTCTAGATCCTCTGCTTCTTTTGACAATTCCTGTGCCTTGACTTCACACAACTGCTCTGAATTCATTAGCTCTTGCTTCATTGTCTCAAATTCCTTTTCTCTGTTCTCCAGATTCTCTCTGAGACTCTCAGAGTGTTTCTTTTCTTTTTGAAGATTCATTTGTTTTTCCAAAAGTTCATCTTGAATTGTTATGAGTTCTTTGTCTCTCACTTCAAGCTGCTGCCTGATATTTTCAATTTCCTGTTCCTGCTTTTCAGAAAATTCTCTTTGTGCCTTCTGTTTACTTTCCAGTACTTTCTCTGCAGCCGTGTATTCTTCATATTTCTTGGCAATTTGTTTTTCCTTCATATCCAAGTCTTTTTCTCGATCTTTAAATTCTTTGTCTCTTTGATTAAGCATATCCTCAGTATTCCTCAGTTCTTGCTCCCTTAGTGCTAATGTATCTTTCATAGTCTCTAATTCATTTTTTAATTGATTGGTAGTAGCTGTCTGGATTTCTTGCTTTTTCAATAGCTCCTGTTCATGTGCTTCAATCTCCTTATTTGTTTCCAACAGATCTTGGATTCTGATCTGAAGGTCATGTTCTCTCTGTAAAATCTCCTGCTCTTTTTTCTGAAATTCAGTTGATCTTTGCATCAGACTACATTCCTTTGTAGTTACTTCTGCTTGCCATTTTTTAATATCCTGCTTGTTTTGCTCCAGTTCGGTTATGCTTTTTGAAAGTTCTTGTACCTTAACCTCGCATAACTGCTCTGATTCAAGTATCTGTTGCTCTCTTTTGCTGAATTCCTTATTTCTGATGTCTAGATTGTCTTTGTAACATTTCAATTCTTGTAACTGATCCTGAAGATCAGTTTGTTTTACTACAAGTTCGTCTTCCAATTTTTTCAGTCTGTTTTCTTTTTCTTCTAGCTGCTTCTTCATATTTTCATTTTCCAAGTACTGCTTTTCAGATAAATCCCTCTGTTCTTTGTAGCTGCTTTCAAGCTCCCTTTCTCTTTCTATGAGCTCCTTTTCTCTTATCAACAGGTTTTCTTGGACTCTCTGGCTATTTTGGTACTGGTATTTCAGTTCATTCTCCTTGTACTTTACTTCATTTTGTCTTTTATCCAGCTGCTGTTTTTCATCTCTTAGTCCTTGTTCTATGCATTTAATGTCATCATTTCTTTTATCCAAGTCCTTTTTACTTCTTTCAAGCTCTTGCATGTTTTTACCCAGGATGTGCTCTCTTTTACACAGCTCCAGCTCTCTATTATGAAGTCTTCGTTCTCTTTCTGCATCCTTAACATCCATTTCAGCAATCCTTTCCAAAAGCCTCTCCTCGCAATATTTTTTCATCTCTTCAGTCTTCTTCTCCAGCTCTTTACCCCTTTCATTCATTATCTCCAGTTCCCTTTCTTGTGTGTGATTTCTCTGGTTTAACAAACAAATCTCCTCTTCTTTCTTTTTAATGTTGTCTTGATAAAGCGCATCTTTGATTTTCCCCATTTCTTCTGATTGGTTGAGTACATCTTTAATCTCTTTCTCTCTGCGCTCATTTTTTATTATCTGGGCCTGCAGCTCCCTTTTATAGTCCTCACATGCTATTTGAAGTCCATCTAACTCCTGAATGAGTGCTGCAGTCTGATTTTGTAGAGTCTCCACCATGATCTGGACATCTTTTAGCTGCATTTTTAAGTCTTTTATCTGGCTCTTGCTCTCTTCATTCTGTTGTTGCAGATGGTTAATAATGTTTTCCTTCACCTCTAAGATCGTTCTCGTGTCATCTTCTTTTTTTCTAACATTCTCCTCATTCAAATTCTTCATTACCTCTATTTCCTCTTTCATAATCACATTTTCTCTTTTCAAGAACTCTTCCATCTCTTTGTATTCATTCTCTAAATCTCTTATCCTAGAAGTGTACTCAGCCATTTTTGCTTTACTATCATTTTTCACATTTTCCATGATTCTGTGGTTGGTATCAATAGCTTGTTTCAATGTTTCAATTTCCTGCTCCTTCTCCATGTGTATTTTAACCAGTGCAGTTATTTCTGAATCTTTTTCTTTCAGTTTATTTTCAATTTCAATAGTTTTATCCATCTCCTGCTGGCTTTGTCTCTGCTGTATGGCAACAAGTTCTGCATCTTTTCCCACAAGTTTGTCTACAAGTTCATTGCATTTTAATACAGTACTTTCATGCAATTGTCTCGCAGCTTCAGAAGACTTTAGTTGTTCTTGGTAATCAGCCTGCAGCTCTTCCATTTCTCTTGTCATCAGCGCTATCATTTCTCCCAGTTTATTCTTCTCTGTTTCCCACTTTTCATTAATTTCTCTTAATCTTTCCTCTTGCTCCCTTATTTTGTTTTCAGATTTCAGTTGAATCCCTTCCATCTCTTTTTCTTTCTCTTCAAGCTTTTTCTCAAGTTCTACTTTCTCTGCTAGTCTTCTCTTCTGCTCTTGTTTTTCATTAAAGATATCTTCTTCATGTCTTAATTTTAATTCTGCCATCATCTTCTGCATCTCTTCAGCTCTTCTTCTTAGCTCTTCTCCCTCCTTCTGTTTTTGATCCAACTGGATTTTGAGCTCATTTTCAGCAGTCTCATACCTCTTGTTGAGCTCTTCTTCTCTTTCTTTTTTTTCTTGCTCTTTTAACATGCTGACACGTTTAAGCTCTAGGACATTAATCTGCAGCTCATCCACTTTTTCTTTTAACTCTTCATTCTCTCTTTCTTTTTCCTCTAACTTCATTACAAGCTCTCCCCTCTCTCTGTATCCCTGAGTGAGAGCTGCAATGACTCTGCTGTTTTCCAGGCTCAGCTCCTGAATTTCTCTTTCCCTATCTTCTGTTAACCAAGCCATCCTCTCCTCCAGCTCACTTGTGATGCTCTTTCTGTCATCTTCAGTTCTGTCCATCCCCTCCTCCCTTTCTCTGCTTGTTTTTTCCGGTGATTTTACTTTGTCTTTCCTCCAGTCGAAAATCCGCCTGATGCTCTTCATCTCCCTCTCTCGCAACCTCTTCAGCTCCAGCTCTTGACGCTGAAGCTTCTCGTTAACTTCTTTTAGCTTCACATTGAACCTTTCGTTCTTTTGCTTTCCAAGTTCTTGAATCTCTTGCACAACTGGAGAGAAAGCCTCACTTCGGTTTCCTGAAACCATTTTCTCAATCTTTTCTAAGAGTGCAGTTACATGAGCTTTAGAGCTGTCACCTTCCAAGACGCTGCTGATGACATGATATCTGTTTCCACACTTCTCCAGGAGCCAATGAAGATCTCTTCCTCCTCCTTGGATGTGCTGTTCAATAGTTACCCCTTCTCTTAGCTGATCTCCTCTTGTGAAAAGCAGTACGGTATGTCTCCATACTCCTTCCCCGAGTAACTCCAAGTGCTCTCTTACTGCTGTAGCTCTGACTAGGGCATCCACCCTCAGCGTCAACAGAAGGGCATGGGGACCAGGTGGACACAAAGCCACACTTGCACAGATCTCCCGCTTTACTCTATCTGGTGTGATTCCTTCAGGACCCCCCTCCCATCCAGGAACATCCACTACTGTCACCAGTCTTCCAGAAATTTCTGCCTGCTGCCTTGAACATTCTTCCGTGGCCTGGGCTGTTTGGAAAAATACAGATCCTCTGAGAATGGTGTTCCCAGCAGAGCTTTTACCTGTCTCTCTTTCTCCGAGGAGGATGAGTCGCAGTTCTGGGAGACGCCGGGAGCCCCTGGAGAACAGACTCATTTCATCCAGTTCCTCAGGTGCTGAAGTATCAGCTGTGTGAGACATCACATAAATACACATTTGTTAAGTTTCCTCAACTATTTAATTAAAATCACTTATCTATAATATATATTATTTATATTATTTTTGGTACTTCAGTGTATATATACATACAGGGGTTAGACAATGAAACTGAAACACCTGTCATTTTAGTGTGGGAGGTTTCACGGCTAAATTGGACCAGCCTGGTGGCC
>JAOVVH010000052.1:5069769-5080402 GCA_028566435.1 Scorpiodoras heckelii | reverse complement strand
ACAGATGGATTACAGTCTGTAATTGTAGAACTACAAAGTGCAGCTATATGGTAAGTGGAACTGAGAAAATGGACAATTAGTGTAGAGACAAGGAGGTGGTCATAATGTTATGCCTGATTGGTGTACGTATATGAATAAACGCCTTCCTGAAGTAACCTTACACAAAGTGTGCAGGAGTTTTAGGAAATCTAAGTAACACTGATTTTGTGTGCAGGAGTATTAAAGCTCTGTGGGTGTGCTGGTAGCAGTGATTAAAAAATAGACCCTTTTTTTTAAAACCAGTGTTGTTTATTAGTGTGTCTGTGTGTGTCTGTGTGTGTCTGTGTGTAGGCTCACAGCAGGTTTGGAAAACACACTCTTTCACTATATTCTGATGGAGACAGTTCAGGGCATCTTCATCACACCCACACACAGAGAGCTGTCGCAGCTTAGCGGCTCCATCCACCCTCAGCTCATCCGCAACTTCCACCACTGCTGCCTGTCCATCCGCCACGCCTTTCAGCAGAGCCTGCTGCCGCGGGTATGAACCTCTGTGTGTGTGTATGTGTGTGTGTGTGTGTGAGAGAGAGAGAGAGTAGATTCCCGAGTGAAAAGTGCAAGTAATTCATCCATTCAAGGCAGCAGTGTGTGTTTGTGTGCATTTGTGAGACAGTGAGGATGTAAGGAACAAAAGACTTTGAGACATAATCAATGACAGGCTGCTGTGATCACCACCCAGTCCCACCTTGAAGATATTTTCCTTTTATGGCATGTCCTGAAATGCTAGTCATGCAAGTGTTTTACTGGGTACTAGGTTTCTTAGGTTTCTTATGTGTCTTTGTATATTTTTCCTGCTGTATGTGTTGTATCAGGATAAAAGAGGTGCTGACAGACCACATGCTTCTCGAGGCCTTGGTCCAGTTAAGGAACATGGCATCTTGTTCCAGTGCAAACCTGAGAACTGGACCGACCAAAAGAAACCTGCTCCCACAATGACCTACTGGGTTATCGGGTACGTTTCATTATACTTTATCCATCACATTGAAACTTTACAGCTACTGGTATAAACGCGTGATCAGACTGAAACTAGCACTGAACACAAACACTGATTCCTTCCTCCGAAGTAGACTTCGAAGGGTACATCAGCATGTTAAGCGAGATTCCGTTCCGTAGGGAGCAACTGTGTTCACTTCCAAGGGAACTGCACAGTGTGTAGGGAGCAAGGGAACATGGGTATATCACTTCACCCGAAGTTCTGTTCTGCTGCTGCTATGTGATTGGCCGATTCGATTTTACCTCAGAGACCCGCCTCCGCAAGTTAAGGCACGGAGTTTGCGTATGTGTTATGCGGATCTGTCGCTCATTAAAATGATGTAACATTGAAAAAAATATATAGCAACCCAAAAAAAAGAGCTACAACTTCTTCGTTCTCCATTGTTCCATTCATTCTTTAGTAATGTTTATGATCGCTAACGAGCTCGGAGATCCTACCATTCAGCACGGGAGATAGAGCACTGTGCACGAGAAGTTAAACTACAACCAAAACATACATTACAAAGTTAAAATACATCTCCCACAGTTCATAGATGTTTCATCACATTTATTTCTAAAGTGCCTACAGCATATAAAATGAGTCTGAACAGTGCTGTTAGATTTATCATGCTAAATACAGCCGAGTGCTGCCTTGTAGAAAACAACCAGTGTAATTAATGCATTGGATCAACTGAATCAATTCCATAGACGTCTGTCGCTTTATGTACACACTGACGGACACAGCCAGTGATGCACATAGGTGGCGTTGCTATGTATTTTGCATACCAGTTTTTCTGGTACTTCGGTGCTGTTTGTACTGATAAATCAGACTGGTTTCAGTGCAGCTGCAGCTCGGCATCAGTGTAATATATAATAGAGCCTTAAGCTTGAGCCTAGCCTCACTGGAAAGTCAATGGCCAATGTGTTCAAGTTTATATACACATGCTATTTTAGCTAGTAAGCACGTTTTTGTAGTATTTTTTTATATGAAATGATTATAACTCCAGTGAAATAGTTAGAATGTTTTTGTTTTTTAATTTGATGCCTTGACTCATTTCGGGCTTTAAGTTTTCTTATTCTGTTAGCAGATGATTTTGCTTCTTTCTAGAAATAAATGCTTAAAATGAAAAATATTAGGCTTCTGCCAACAGTGTAAGATGATTTCAAGCTTGGAATTGAAATATACTGAAATATAAGACCATTGCACCCGTGGATCGAACCTGGGACCTTCTTGCTGTGAGGCGAGAGCACTACCCACTGCGCCACCATGCCGCCCTCAGCATAGTTTAATGTGTCCTTAATTCAGACCCACAAATGTACACCTCTATCCTAAAGCCATAAAGTGCATCTATTTCTGAAATCTGTTCAGTGTGTAGAGACAAAAGTGCATGTTTACCAGCTCTGACTGCGTGTTGTTTTACTTTTATTTTCTCAGTATGATGAATACTTGACATGGGAGGTATTGTATCATCACCAGTCAATGGCACTTCACTGAAAAACACACTAAAGTACAGATCAGATGTTTTTATATTGAGTGGGATTACGAGAGCTTTCTGTGTCCAGCGCAAAATGACCTTTTTTTCTGTAATCGTTTCCCTGTTTGTTGGTGAAGGTGAAACGTATCAGATATTTTGGTCCATCCCCTTATTGTCTGTGGTGCAGCCGGAAATCTACATGGTGCTAGTTTTAATGGCGTAGGATCAGATTTACACTCTGATGTACGATCATACACGTGTTCAGCCGGTGCACCTGGCTTTACACTTCCTTCAGATCTTACAACCTCACTTGCCTTGTTCTGTGTTGCAGGAGGATGGTGCTAGAACCCGTCCCTCAGGAGTTCTACGTGTGTTTCCATGACTCGGTGCCGGAGGTGCCTGTGGAGATGGCTTTCAGGCTGTCGTTCGGCCTGGCCGTGTGATTTATATTCGGGTTTCCTGGGTCACGCTGAACTTTAAAACAAGAGCCTGCATGGTTCTTTATGAAGACGAGAGACACTGAACCGGAACAACGGATTAAATCAAGGACTGAGTTCAGCGTCCTTTATTTCAATATTCTTACTGTAGTATTATTCCTGGGTTCAGGTACAGACCTGTGTGTAGTCCAAAAACTCTTTGGGAGTCGGTCATCTGAAAATCTCAACGTTTATACCTCAGATTGTGCTGTATTATTTTAAAACGAAGGAATAAAGCGAACAGGTTTAGAGACATTAGTGAAAGAACCTGGATTGCCACTATGGAGAAGTGTGTGTGAGAAAACAGTGTCATGTTTAGCAGGTAAATTGGCTGTTCATCACCTCTAAACATTATATAACTAAGAGAATGTCTGTTGGTTTGTATAGTAGTTTGTACACGTGGCAGGTTTTCTCACAACACTACAGCTGTGGATGTTTTTAAACCATACTGGACCAAATATAACCTTTACGACTTGCCAAACGGTTGCACGTGTGTACATACTGCTGGCGTAACAAGAGCTTGACATTACATCGACAGCTTCAGGGTTATTTTTTAATGTGGTGAATAACATTTATTTAATTACGATGTAGCTACGGAAGCTCGTTTAAGCCATGAGAAAACATCACATGACTTGTTTCTACGACACAAATCCGACAATCTTTATGTCACAATTATTATTTTCATTCGGCCGGATCTTTTTTTTCCTCGTAACTACAAGGAAGTGCGATTTAGTGCTGATTTATTGCACAAAGGCCCACTAACGCACGACTAATGAATGAGTTATTCATGTATCTGTGCAATATTAACCTGCAGTTGTGTGATACATCAGAATTGCCAGACAGATCCGCTTAAGATTTTCTCATGTATGCTGTAAACAAACTTCCACATGTCGCAGTGTGTGTGTGTGACTTTTGTATTAAAAGTCTCCACTGCAGATGTGTAAAAATAAATACAACCACATTTAATAGGTCACCTTGTAATAATGTTGTTTATTTCAGGTTTTGGTGTTTTTTGGATTTTCTTTTTTTACAAAAATACTCGACGAATTCAAAAGCCGTGACACACTGATACATCACAAAACCACTTAAAAAACTCAGGAAACACTAAACTAAGCAGGATGAATACTCACAGAGATCACAGAGTTCAGCTTCTCCTTACTGGGTGACAATAAAGGTGTGTTGTGTAATTGTAAAGTTATTTCTAAACCTGTAATAATCATATGATTTCACAGATATCCTAGAATGCCTGAGTCGGCGTCTTGTCATGCAGACCGTCTGGCGAATTTATACATCACGATTACAGGATTTATACATGACCCTAGCTGTTCCCATCCATCCATTATTCATTCATTCATTCATTCATTCATTATCTTCCACTTTATCCCACTAGTCAGGGTCACGGGGGGGCTGGAGCCAATCGCAGCGTCATCGGGTGAAGGCGGGGTACACCATGGACAGGTCGTCAGTCCATCGCATGGCCAACACACAACACACACACACACATTCACACCTAACATGCATGTCTTTGGACTGTGGGAGGAAACCGGAGTACCCGGAGGAAACCCACGTAAGCACGCAGAGAACATCCCGGACCGGGAATCGAACCCGGATCGTTTTGCTGTGAGGCGACAGTGATAACCACTACACCACCGTGCCGCCCCTAGCTGTTCCCATTTCCTTTAAAAGGAAACCCATAAAGAATATACTGTACAGTTAAAGCAGGAAAGGGAAACGGGCTTGTCAGTGTTTTTTCTACAATTGCGGATCCGCAAAGGACATCTGTGTTAGCGAAAGAAACGATCGAATTCATTTGGAAACCCAACTGAAGAGGAAATAGGCTCCTAAACCTCATTTTGGGATTTCAGTCCAGAGACCGTATTATGAAAATAAAAAAATGAAAAGTATAAATTAGGCTCTCTTTCACTCACAGATATGGATAAATCCTGCTGTACTAATAGTGCAAGGTTTGTTTGTTCAAGGATGTTTAAGCTCACGCTGCACTCTCTACCAGCATCAAGTTCTTCCTGTAGCAGTCCAGACTGCAGAGTGGAGTTCCTGTCTTGGAGCACGAGTACTTCTTCAGGTTGGAGCAGCCAGCGACACCACAGCTAACTGGAGCAGGAGGGAGTGGCCGCGGAGGGGCGGGTGCCGGAGCGGTCACTCCGAGTGGGTAACAGATCGCGGCCCCCTGAGCGTTATCCAAGTACCTCACCATGGGCACCTGGGCCTGTTTGGCTTTGCGCTCTTTTGTGCTCTTGATTTTGGCCTTGCTGGTCTTGGTGAGCCGCTCGATGGTCTGGTTCTTGTTCTCTTCGGCTTTTTTGGCCGCCTGCAGGCGTCTCTTGCGGGCTCGTTCCTCCCGCTTCTGCAGCATCTCGGCCGTCAGCTCCTTCTCCTTGTAGCCCATGGGGAGCTCGAAGAGGGGCTGGATCTGCTGCTTGTGCAACAGCGCTTTCTGTTCACGTCAAGGAAACAGTGAAATAGATGATGAACATCAAGCTCATTTAAGTTTAAAGAATGAGGTCCTGACATGATTCGAATATTTTGGTATGATGGTTATTTGCCATGCGTATAACTGCGTTTAAATATTACCAACAACTATACCGCCATGCTATGCACACAATGCTCTAACACAATACCTGTCTGGCAGTCAGAAGTGACTCGTCTATCTCCTTCTTCAGCTCTCCGTTATCATCCAGTTCTCCTTTCTCCAGAGCATCAAGCCACTTCTCCTCCTCATCCATGGGGCCTTCCAAAAACGAATCAGTGTCCATGTCTGGCAGAGGAGAAGGCTCCAGGTTACTGTCTTCGTCTGGAACATTATGGAAAGTTTGGGATGCGGAGACAGTCCGATCATCAGCCAAATCATCAGAATAGACGATTATTCAACTCCATGCATGGAAATAATCTGTTGTACAGTACTGTGCAAACGTCTTAGCCACTATATTGTTTATAGGTACAACTTTTGTTATTGATGTATTTTGAGTTCTGCATTATTGAGTCAGTACAAAAAAGAGTTTATATTTCCAAATGTTACTTTTACAACACATTACATAACAGACCACTTTACAGACAAAAAACATAATGAAGATAAAGCTGCTGGGTTTACATGCAAAAAAAGAAGTAAGTGTGACAGTCAAAGTCTCCAGAAGAGCTGTGGCAGATTCTCCAAGACGCTCAGTAAAACTTACCAGTTAATTACTGTACAGTACGACGTAGAAGTCTTAGACACATGCAAAGACTCGCTGTAAAGCAAAGATGCCTTTGAAAATAATGAAGTTTCTACATAAAAGAAAACAGTAAACAGTAATAAATTGTGCTGTCAAATTAACGCATTAACGAACGCGTTAAAGAATTAATCGCGATTAAAAAAATTAATGCACCTAAAATTGTTAACTCAAATTAAATATTAGTTAAACAGTGCAATTGAGGGGACCACAAACACACCCGAATTGACCGTCACATTGTTTTAGGCTGCATTCCATTCGCAAGGGTCCCTAATTTGTATCACAGAATCCCAAGGGCACTTCATAGGGAACTCGGTCACTAAATTGAAACTCTATTTGAAACGTCCTGCAACGTCATCAACAGCGGACAGCTGATTGGTTGTGTTCTACAAGACAGCACTCGGCTGTATTTAACATGTGAACAATGCTGTTCAGACTCATTTTATATGCTGTAGGCACTTTTGAAATAAATGTGATGAAGCGTCTATGAACTTTGGGTGATGTATTTTAACTTTTTAATGTATGTTTTGCTTGGAATGTACTCTCTGGTTGCAACGTGCCGCTTTACTCTAATTTAAATTGGTGAATCGATGCCTTTAAGTAAACTCTAATCAGTATATCAGATGAACGAAAGACAAAAACTGTTTTTATTTTAAAAAATGAAAAGAAGTCAATCATCATTAATACTTCACTTTTATCAAATAAAGTCAAGTGAATAATGAGGCAACATTCAACAGTCTTTTCTCTTTCATTTTCAGTGGTCCTACGATGCCAACCTGCATGTACAACACAAATCACAATGTGTGTTAAAACTGCGATTAAAAAAATTAATCACGTGACAGCACTAGTAATAAACTAAAGGAAGCCAAGTGTGCAGTTTTATAATGAAATTAGCTTTTAAGTTTTACTGAGTGTCTTGGAGAATCTGCCACAGCTCTTCTGGAGACTTTGACCATCACACTTACTTCTTTATTTTACATGTTAAACCCACCAGCCTTCATTATGTTTTTTGTCTGAAAAGTGGTCTGTTATGTAACGTGTTGCTTTCGTTACTGACATAACATTTTTGTGTAGCATTTAATTTTTTGTTGGAAAAGTAACATTTGGAAATATAAACTCTTTTTGTACTGACTCAATAATGCAGAACTCAAAATACATCAGTAACAAAAGTTTTACCTAAAAGCAACAGGGTGCCTAAGACTTGCACGGTGCCGTAGATCGGAGAAAGCAGGAACCAAGTATCAAGCGTTTCCTAAAAACAGTAAATTCCCACACAGAGCACTTTTGCCTCCAAGTGTCTGAAACCTACAGACTCACCGAGCCAGGCACGGTACTGCTCGATAGGAACTCCCTCTGACGGCTCATCTTCGTCCTCATCCTCCTCATCCTCCTCATCCTCCTCATCAGAGTTGTCGTCGTCGTCGTCACTGTCCACGATCAGAGGAGACATCGAGCGCACGGCCTCCGGTACCACCGTGAAGGTGGGCACGCTGAAACCACAGGAAATAAAACAACACCGCAGAACGTCATCAAATCCCAGGCCTGCTGAGGAAAAACTCCACCCTCAGCTGCTCAGTGTTGGGTTTACACCACATTCTGTGTGGGTTATCACCAAACGGATCGAAGGAAAGAAATCCCTCACCTCTTGGTGCCCAGGGTTTGTCCTCCTAACTTGATCTTCAGCTTCAGCTGTGGAGGCTTCAGCACGATGCCAGAGTCGGACTCCAGGGCCTCAGACGAGAAGCTGTGGCCATCGTCACGGTGGTGCCGCTTCTTATGTTTCTTGTGCTTTTTGTGCTTCTTCCTGTGGGAAGTGTAGTCGTCATCATCCCCTGAAGAAAAAAAGCAGAAAAACAAATCCAGTTTCAGCTGAATTTTTATACACAATTTTATACACAAAAGTGTTTTTACTCATCTGAGCGTCCAGAGATGAAGTTACTCATCTTGGAACTGGTTTTTAAACACGAGCTTTAGGGGAGGAACATTATAACAACTCAACATTCCCATCATTTGCCCCGAAATACGAATAACTACTAGTGTAGTGAGGTGGTGTAGCAGGTAGTGTCATGACTTCAAAACTTCTGAGCTCAGGTTACAGACTGTGTTGAGTTTCACATCTTCTCTCCCGTGTCCATGTGGGTTTCCTCTGGGTTCTCCGGGTTTCCTCCAAAGTAGAAATGCTAACTTTTCTCTATTCGTAAATAAATAAATATATATAGTATATGTGTTCCAAGACAGTGGGCTGCTATTACAAAGCAATCGCTGTATATTATATAATAAAAAAAGTGTTATAACCTATTACATATGTGCTGTCGGGACTGTTGCACCGTGCGTCCAGACATTTCATCTCACCGTGTAATGCACGTCGTATACGGTTGTGATGACGACTAAGATGGGTCTGACTACCTGACCGTGTGTGTGTGTGTGTGTGTGTGTTTGTGTGTGTGTGTGGTGATTGTAGACAGACTGACGTCCCATCCAGGATGTATTCCCACCTCAAGCCCAGTGTTCCTCTGGATTCATTGTTACCCTGACCAGGATGAAGTGATGATGGATGGATGGATGAAGTGATGATGGATGGATGGATGGATGGATGAAGTGATGATGGATGGATGGATGGATGGATGAAGTGATGATGGATGGATGGATGGATGAAGTGATGATGGATGGATGGATGGATGGATGGATGAAGTGATGATAGATAAATGGATGGATGGATGGATGAAGTGATGATGGATGGATGGCTGGATGGATGAAGTGATGATCGATGGATGGATGGATGAAGTGATGATGGATGGATGAAGTGATGATGGATGGATGGATGGATGGATGGATGGATGGATGGATGGATGAAGTGATGATAGATGGATGGATGGATGGATGAAGTGATGATAGATGGATGGATGGATGGATGAAGTGATGATGGATGGATGGATGAAGTGATGATGGATGGATGGATGGCTGGATGGATGGATGAAGTGATGATGGATGGAGTGATGATGGATGGATGATGTGATGATGGATGGATGGATCTCCAGTGTAATCATGATGAGAATATGTGCTTATTATTATTATTTCTCTAACTATTACCACTACAGAGTGAGTGTCCTGAAATCCCTGACTCTGAGACACCAGGACACACAGTTATGGGAAACAGGATCTGTAGATAATAAATCATACATGATCTAATATTGATAAACAAACCGGAAGTGTCTGAAGAATAAACAGAAATGTTAAGACTGAGCTCTTCGGTCTTAATAAGTAAACTGAAGTAGCTTCATGTCTACACTGTTAACGTTCACTAACTGAATCTGTTCCCATAACGCATTCATAATCACTCACCTACAAGGAACCTGTTGTGGATCATCATGTCCTTCCTCTTCCCCATTGACGCAGCTGTTTACACCCTCAACTCATCCAAACTGACACCATTTCCACTCTTAAATGAAGTCCTTAAGACACTTAACAGCTCTACAACTGAGCCTTGTTTACTAAACTACTCAGTGCTAACGCTATCTAGCTAACTAGCGAGCTAACCGGATAAGCCACATGCTAACGACAAACCTGCTCTACTTCCGGTCGTAACTTTGACTCGAATTGACTCAAAACGTTTTTAAAAAACTGCTTTCACACCGTGAAGACATTCACATCCAGTCCACACGCTCCTTTTAATTATTTATTATTATTTATTACTATTATTGAGTACCTCGTTAGCTATCTAGCTTAGCAAACACCAAAACTAGAGCGTACTCTAACCTACGGTTCTAGGCATTATGGGTAATGAGTCCGCCAGCGCTAGGTTTCTTATTAGTTTGCGGTCTAAAACAACTACACTACCCATAAAGCTTTGCGTTAGGAACCGGAAGATCGAGTAAACACGTGATTTTTAAAGGTTACTGTGTATAGTGTTCGTGATTGAAGTGTTGGATTGAGGTGATTCGTACGCAGTTTTATTTTTACTCTTGATGTTAATGTTTGTAATATTTCTATAAATGCGTTTAATGCGTTGATTTCCGCCTTGTTAGATTAGATGATAACAGTTAGACTTGTATTTGCGTATGTGAAAGGTGTGTTTATTTGACTGTTTAAGTGACAGCCAAGGTTAATCAGTCCACACTGTGTAATAATGTTAATATTAATAATGATGATGATGAGGATGAAGTCTAATCGTTATTAATAAAGTATTGTCATGACTAGCTATAACTAATAATCAGAGTTGCAATAATAATCGGATCTAATCTTCGTCCACTGATGCTCTCTGGCACTTCTAATCAGTTTTATTAATTGTTTGGAGAGAGAGGGAGAGAGGGAGAAAGAGGGATAGAGAGGGGGGGAGAGGGATAGAGAGGGAGAGGGATGGAGCGAGAGAGAGAGAGAGATGGATATAGAGAGGGAGAGAGAGAGAGGGATGGAGAGAGAGAGGGATGGAGAGGGAGAGAGAGAG
>JAOVVH010000052.1:4951523-4962063 GCA_028566435.1 Scorpiodoras heckelii | reverse complement strand
AGTGAGACACACTAGTGAAGACACACTAGGGGGCAGTGAACACACGTGCCCGGAGCGGTGGGCAGCCCTTGCCAGCGTCCGGGGAGCCATTGGGGGTTAGGTGTCTTGCTCAAGGACACTTCAGCCGAGTCTTGTCGGCCTGGGGAATCGAACCTGGGACCTTCTGATCACGGGGCAGACACCCTAACCACAAGACCACGACTATTCGCACTGATATGCAAATCTGTGTGCGCTGCTTCTTCCTATTCTTCTTCTTCTTATTACTATTATTCTTACCAACACGATTTAGTTGTAATGCTGGCAACAGTTGCGCAATGACAATAAAACTTCTTGTATCTTGTAGTGTGGGCATAAACGTTCTGCCATTCGATTATCCAGGGTTTGGTGGGACACCCATAAGGCGAGAAGATAAAACCTGATTAGAGTGCAAAGATCATTTCACGACATTGAACTATACAGTCTGTTTTCTTCTCTCTTTCTTTTAAGACTCCAACAAGACCCTGCTCTTCTCCCCTCTGGCAGCTCTCCAGAATGTTCTTCCACAGACCAAAGCGGCAGCCCGGAGAACAGCGACTGCAGTTTGGGTTCAGGACCTCGGCACACCAGAGCCTCCACACCCGACATATCAGTCAGCAGTGACAGCGAGTTTGAGTCCTGAGCCTTGGTTTGGTCCCGTAACCAAAGGCAACAAACACACACAGACTCCTAAGCCTCAGATGCTTTCAGAGACGTGCAGACAGAGACTTGATCGGCTTCAGCGCCTCTGAGACTCGCTCGGTTGGGAAGATTTATGGAAGAGAGTGAACTGGAGCAAATAGATCCTGAATATCTGAAGAGCAAGTGGACCGGGTCTGAGCCTGTAAGGGGCTTTAGCGAATGTATGTACCTGCACTTAAAAGAACACTTATCGTCTGATTGGTTGTTAATAATAAAATAAACGTCCACGACAGGCACAACCGGCATGTGAGATTGTACAGCTGGGATTACCCGGAAAATATCAGAAAACAGTTTCTGATTCAGGCATGGACAAAATGTGTTTCTTCCCTGTATAATGAATTCAAATAAATAAAGAAAGAAAGAAATCCATCTGGCAGTTCTTTCGGAGGCTGTATTGTTTATCTCGAGGATCCTTCACTAATTACATTTTTACATTAATTTCAAACCTTAAAACATTCAAGTCTATGTGTCTCTTATAAAGTGTGTCAAAGAATTACAGTATCCAAGAAGAAGAGGAAAAAAGAGGAATGTCTGTGTAGTATATTACTGACATGTTTATAAAAGGTTGGACAGATATACACAGCTGTTCTGTTACTATATATGCATTTGTTTTGCATGTGATCTGGAGTTACGTTGCATACAGTCGATAAGTTAGTGCTATGTATGCATGATGATTCATCAGGACAAATATCATTTCCATAAAGCCATAAATATAGATAGATTTTTTTCAGATGTGTTTCTGTAAATGCATCACACCACCCCATTGTAATTTCCCTTTAACAGCACACCCCAATGTGTTTTATTCCTTACATAATGTCGTGCAGCACAACAAGAAGACTGCAATCCTTGCTGGAAAAAAAAAAAAATCCATCTTGGCCTGATTATCAACAAGCTGCCAACACTGGCTGAGTTGATCATCATTAGTATCTTGTTTTCCTTCAAAAAAAAAAGTCTCCAATGCAGCATTAGTAGTGGTTATAGCTGTATCACTATTCCCTGCTAAAGACAATGTTAAATGTTAAATATTAAATACACCTCACTGGGCAATTTTTTAGGAACGCTGTACTCATACTGGGTGGGGCCTCAGTTAAGTCTCAAAACAGCCTAAAGGTTTCATGGCATGAATTCCACAAGATGTTGGAAACATGCCTTTGAGATTCTGGTCCATGTCGACACCACTGCATGACAATTCCTGCAGATTATTCAGGTGCACTTTCATGCTACAAATCTCCCATTCTACCACATCCCAAAGGACTGGATTCAGATCCCTGTTGGATTCAGAGCCGATGACTGGGACGGCCACTGAAGAACACTGTGGCCATGAAGGGACACATATGATCAGCAACAATACTCAGACAGTCTGTGGCATTCAACGATGATTGATTGGTATTACTGGGCCCAAAGTGCGCAGAGAACATATTCCCCACACCGTTACACCACCTCCACCAGCCTGGACTGTTGACACATGGCAGGTTGGGTCCACGGATTCATGCTGTTGATGCCAAATTCTCATCCTACCACCTGTGTGCATCAGAAATCCGAGATCCATCAGACCAGGCTTCATCATTCCAGTCTTCAACTGTCCAGTTTTGGTGAGTCTGTGCCTGCTGCAGGTTCAGCTTTCAGTTTTTGACTGACAGAAGTGGAACTCGATGTGGTCTTCTGCTGTTGTTGCACATACATCTCAAGGTTTGAAGTGTTGGGCATTCTGAGGTGCTTTTCTGCTCACCACAGTTATACAGACTGGTTTTCCGAGTTACAGTAGCCTTTCTGTCAGCTCTAATCAGTCTGACCATTCTTTATTGACCTCTCTAATAAACAGCACGTTTCTGTGCACAGAACTGCCACACACTGGATGTAAACTCTATAGGCTGTTGTGGGTGAAAATCCAAGGAGATCAGCAGTCAAAATGACTGAGATCACATTTCCTCCATTCTGATAGTTGATGTGAACACTACCTGAAGCTACTGGCCTTAATCTTTGTGGATTTTATGCACCGCTATCACACGATTGCCTGATTATATAATTGCATGAATTAGTAGGTGCACATGTGTTCCTAATAAAGTGCTCAGTGGGTGTATGTTACCTTTGTTAATCTACAGAGGTGCCAGTCAAAATGCAGGATCCTCTAACACGTTATTTCCCGGACTGTCTACTCAGGGCCTTTGTAAATGTTTACACCCTCTCCCTTGTTACGGCGCCGCTGCCAGTCTGTTCTGACATAATGTTTAATACAGTAACATGCAGTTTGTGCCGTAGGCGAAATGACTAGACGTCGTGGGCCATTTCACCACCTATGCAGGGAGCAATTTTCTTTTAATTAGAACCCAAAGCAGTCAAATGAGCCATGACTCATCTGGAAGCTCCAAGCTGTAATGCATGAGGCATAAAATGTGTTCATCAGTATCAATAACATTTAATTTAAGGATCGAGTCCTAAGTGGTTAAGAATAAAGGACACATTTCTATCGTATATTATCTGTATTTGAATACTGGATGGTGAAGTATGAACTAGATAAAGCTACAAAAAAAAGTAAAGTTAGGTTTTTGCTAGAATGACCAAACTTAAAGCAGGGTTCTCAAACTTTTTTATTGTTTTTTTTTTTTTTTTGCAACCATTGAGCATTTAAAAACAGAAAGTACAACCTATGATTGTGATTGTGGCACAGATTTTCTTTATAATGAAAGTTTATCCCTGGAGTCATTACAGATGATTTATTTCTGATCTTCATCTCAACAAAACACAACCTTAAAACTTTTCGTCGAAGCTATATGGAGCAGTCTTTTACTAATTTTGTTCAATTTTGCACAGATACATTCCATATAACCCATTTAAATGGAAGTGAAAAGTACAGGCCTAGTATATAGCAGCATGTTAATCAGTAAACAAAAGTCTATATTAATCCGTTCCTCAGTCATCATGCCAAGGCTCACCTAACGGCAAAATCTCACGTGGAAATAAAAGCTTGTGCATAGTTTTGAGGTGTGAAACACGGATCCTCGCCTTTTCCTGGCTATGTGATTGAGTGAGTGAGAACTGAGAGGCTGGGAGGGATTTCAGTGGGAGTGACTGCTGTCCTGCCCAAAACTCTCATCTCTACAGCTCTCTATAGCAGCCAGTGCAAGAGAAGTCAAGCATTTGGACAAGAAGTTCCTCTGTCACATTGTCTTATTTGCAGTTATTTGCACGGTTACAGCTCCAGGAGAAAGAGGTGCACTGCTGCAGGCTGTAATCTGCCCTGAGCCGGGGGGAGGATGGACAGCGCGGGGAGGAAAGTGGTCGTCTGTGATAATGGCACCGGGGTAAGGCTCCTTCATTAAATAGTCTTTTACCTGTCGTGGGGAAGGAAGTTACATACAACACACTCAGCTTATGCATACATTTGTGTTTTCTTTTAGAACACTTAAGTAAGAATCCATATACATATTTCCAGTGTAGTTATGCAGTTTTCACATGATAATCTTTACCAACTTATTAATATTTCAGCTTTTGAAGTTGTATGTTCTTCCTCTTCTTCTTCTTCTTCTTATTATTATTATTATTAATAATTATGATTATTATTATTTATGATTTAGGATTGATAAATTGCACACCGTCTTTTTGCAGAGTGTACTGAAGTATGCACAGGGCGTTTTAGCGTTCATATTTGCTGATCTGTTTGGACTTGTTGAGTGAGGAACCTGTGGTTTTGACACCCGCATGGCCTTAAAAGGTGGTGCAGAAAAAGACAGCGTTGTGGTTGGCTGAAAAAACAGGAAGTTCTGTCACATGCGGAAGTCTCATCCATGCAACTTGATGGTATCTATAGTAACCAGTGACGCCGGTGGATTTATTTTTAACAAATATTATATCGACTTTAACATCTTAGAGATAAAACATTATGCATTTAATACATTTTTTTTCTCCTAGAAACAAATACTGTAAAATGGGAAAAATGTCAGCACTACAGGCAATTAAATACACAGATCTTTAAACAGTGCACAACTGGTGCCATTTTGAAAAAAAAATGATTAAAATTAGAATGAAAGTTACTGCACAAGTACATTTTGCTCCCCATGGTACAATTGCAAAGCTGCCCTCAGAGATACAGCGGTCATGTAAGGGTACCTTACACGAGCTCTACATTCCTCATGAACATGTCCCAGTAGATCCTTTACTCCGAGTTACAAAGATGTACCCTTGAGGGCTCTCTGGCAATCTTGTCTTATTTTGAGAAACAGAAAAACTATGACGATTTAGGTATATACACTGGTCTACTACAATTCTTCTACATGCTAGAACACATATAACTCCATTAGTATATGAAGTCCATTATGTGTGATTTGGAAAACAGCTGCTTTGCATTGTTTTTGCACTTGAAACTTTTGTCTGTTTTGTTACTGCTGTGTCTTTTTAGAGCAGATGTCCAATCTGCGTGCTGAGGAATGTGTGTTTCCCCACCGAGGCATGTCAGGACACTTCTGACTTATGTCACAACTTTAGAATAAAGGAAGGAAACCAGCACCTCATGCTGGCAAGAAAAGAATGCTGCTGAGGCTTAAATAGAGATTTCTATCAAAAAAAGCAGATTCAGGGTAACATAATCCGGCTTCTGCACGGCCCTGCAGTGCAGAATGATGAGGATTTTTGTAGTTCTTAGTTGCTTTCCTATGGCATATGATTCTACATTGCATTTACTTGTCATTTAGTGGGAAGTCATTGCAGGATGCACTGCTTAAGCTGTACTTTCTTTATGAATACTTGAACTCCATTTCAGGCGGAACAGACAGCACTTCTGCTTGAAACGTTTTCAGTTCCCTTACCTTTGCTGCATGAAATGTGCATGTAATGTTGTAATGTAATATAATGTAATGTCACGTTTCCGTTCACTGCTTTTATGATTTTGTAGTTTGTCAAGTGTGGTTTTGCTGGGTCCAATTTCCCAGAGCACATCTTCCCAGCACTTATAGGACGTCCTGTCATACGCTCAGATACTAAAGTGGGGAATATTGTGATCAAGGTAAGATTCACAGTCTGGCAAAAATCCAGTGCAGTGCTTTATTATAAAGTCTTACGTCAGGAGATATACCCTATCTCAATATGATTGACTCACAACACAACCATATCCGCAGTATTAAACTAAAACACATGACGCATAGATGCTTTAGGGTTACACCTTAACCTCTTCTTACACTCTGAATAGACATAGAAATGATACATAGAACCCATGTACTTTTATTTTTAGTGCCATTATACTGTACAGTGGTTCAGTACTAAAAGAAAGTAGTGCCAGCATTTACTATGATTTAAAAGCAACCGCCACTTTATTAAACATTATAGAATCCTTTTAAGGGTGTTAGTTGTCAAAGTACAAAATGCTAGATAGAGTTTTGATTCGTGACATGACCACAGTATTGTATCAGTACAGTAAGAATCCATCAAGCATTTTTCTCAAAAATGATGTAACCACATAAACGTCATCAGTGGGGGATACTTGTTACTATTTGAGTTCTGTAATGTATAATGCTAAGATCATGTGCATTATAGGCACTCTTTACAACCATGCTCAGCAGAAAAGCATCTCCGAACTCACAACCTTGAGCTGGATGGTCTCATCGTGGTATTCCTCTCCTGTCAGTCAAGAGCAGGAATCTGAAGCTACACTATACACAGGCTCACTTAAACTGAACTGTTAAAGATTGGAAAAACATTAGCTGTTTTTTTTTCACCAGCTGCCCAGAAATGGTGAGTCTGTTCCCATTATAGCCTCAGATTCGTGTCCTTAACCAACAGGAATAGAATCTAATATGGTTTTCTGCTTTTCTACAGATCCACCTCGAGGTTGTACCATTTTAACTGATTATTGTGTAATCTGACATGCTTTTCTGCTTACCACAGTTATAAAGAGTGGTTAATAGTATGTAAATTTCTTAACGAGAGTAAAAGTATAGGCATTTTTCCTCATAATTTGCCATTTGCTGTTGTAATAAAAGGTTTAATGACATAAAATGCAATATAATCAATATATTAACTACCTTAACCCTACCTGTAGGATCTGATGGTGGGAGACGAGGCGAGTGAATGCCGCTCCATGCTGGAGGTTTCCTATCCTATGGAGAACGGGATGGTACGTAACTGGGACGACATGATCCACCTGTGGGATCACACTTTCGGAAAAGACCGTCTGAACATCGATCCGTCCAACTGTAAAGTGCTGTTGACGGAGCCACCTCTGAACCCTCTGAAGAACCGGCAGAAGATTGCAGAGGTCATGTTTGAGACCTACAAGTTCCATGGCATCTACATCGCCATCCAGGCTGTGCTGACGCTCTACGCACAGGGTGAGACCTGGTCAGAGGTCCAGTCTTATTTCGTGGTGAGGAAGAAAAGGATTTCTTATCAAGATCTTACCTGCTAACCTGTGCTTATGCATTGCAGGTCTCCTGACAGGTGTGGTGGTGGACTCAGGTGATGGTGTGACTCATATCTGTCCTGTGTATGAGGGTTTCTCTCTTCCCCACCTGACACGCAGACTCGACATTGCAGGACGCGACATCACTCGTTACCTCATCAAGGTGTGCTGCGTTCCCCAACCGTCTGCTTTCTTTAAACTTGAAAAGTCAATGCACCCATATGACAGCAACATCAGAACATGACCGTATGGGCTCTCAGATTGAGCAGTTTGAGACGTATAATAATTACAAGCTGTAGTATTTTTGCTGAATTAATACAAAAAGTCATAGTGAATCCTGAACATGGTTCACTATGTCCTGAACTCTTCACTGGTTTTGTGTAATTTGAGTCATAGGACTTATCTTGCTTGTAATTTTATTAGGTACTGTATGACTAATTTCTAGCATTATCATAGCTCAAATTAGCCTGAATTCAGGTTTACCAGATTTAGCTTTGGATATACAAAGTTTATGACTAAGCACTTTTGTAAGTCGCTCTGAATAAGAGCGTCTGCTAAATGCCATAAATGTAAATGTAATGAACATGGGTGCTGTGTGTGTGTGTGTGTGTGTGTGGATCATTTTCCATTTTTCCTTCCACATGGCCAGTTGTTGCTGCTGAGGGGCTACGCCTTCAACCAAACAGCAGACTTTGAGACGGTTCGGATGATGAAAGAGAAACTGTGCTTTGTGGGTTACAACATAGAACAGGAGCAGCAACTGTCCAATGAGACGACTTTTCTAGTGGAGTCGTACACGGTAAAGCACACGCAAGTAGTAATGCAAATACTAGTATAACACTAAACTATACCTGGTACATAATGCTGTATAAGCGAGACACGTCCATGTGAGGTATTGATGGCTAATATCGATCACTTTGAATTAGCTGCCAGATGGGCGCAACATAAAGGTTGGCGGAGAAAGATTTGGGGCTCCAGAGGCACTTTTCCAGCCGCACCTCATCAACATAGAGGGAGTCGGGGTGGCCGAGCTTCTCTTCAACACCATCCAGGCTGCTGACATCGACCTCAGGTCAGATATCCAGCTGGCATCCAGCATTAGGCTCTTCTTCTAGTCACAGAGATCTTGTTTTCTCAGTCACATTTATATCTGCTTTCAGATGCTCTGAGAATACAAACTCCTAATCCACACATTTTCTCTAAAGGTCATAACACAGGAACAAGCAATATGAGTGTCGTGGGTCAGTGGATCAATGGAGGGCACACTTGAAATTCATGTTCTCTTGAATTCAAGAACAGTTTTACAGAAAACGTAGAAAACGTAACGATTTCGACACAAAACAGCTGCCCTTTTGCTGATAATTATAGTTTTTATTACTTATTATAACACAAACTGTTTTCCAAACAACCCAATATATAATATGCAATTACAAGACATGCAATTAATTCACATGACATTTACCATTACACGATTTTTCATGATATTCTGTATTTGAACCGCTTCAGGATAGGCGCACTTTTCACTGCTGGACATTATTACATCTCTCTGCTCATACTGCTATGCACTGCACTGCCACTTTGGACTTGCACATCTAATATTTATATAATCATACTTTTTTTAATACTATATTCCTTTTACATAATTTAACGCTCTACTTGCTTCTGTGCAATAATGCACGTAACACTTTGGTAACACTTTGCTCTTGTTTATTAAATATTATACTTTACTGTACTTTGTGCTGTTGTAATACATGAATTTCCCTCTGGGATAAACAAAGTGATCTATCTGTCTATCTATCTATCTTATGCTTAATACTGTTCCTCCACAGGGCGGATTTGTACAAGCATATAGTGCTGTCTGGAGGGACTACCATGTATCCCGGGCTGCCCTCCCGCCTGGAAAGAGAGCTTAAGCAGCTGTACCTAGAACGAGTGCTGAAAGGAGACACAGAAAAGCTCTCAGTACGCTAACACCGTTTTATAATTTAAAGCTCCTGAATATACAAGACTGTTCATCTTAAATGTACTGTATTTTAGTACTCACTTAGAGATTCCTAAATGATTCTTAGGGTTTAAACCAAAGTTATACTTTGGGTTATGTCATGCTCAGCAGCTGTAGTAGTGCATCTAGGTAATAAAAAAAGATGTGCTTACATGGTAAAACTGTAATATGATCTATTACAGATAGATCCATGACAGATAACAGTATGTCAAGGAAATCAAGGAATAACAATGTAACAGTAACTGATAAACACTTCAGAAGAACAAGGCAAATTCTAGGAAGCTATTTAAAGCACACATCGTTATTAAAGCAAAAAAAAAAAAAAAAAAAAAAAGTTGCTTATGCAAGAATATTCCACCCACCTTCAGGCTACATAATCAAACCCCTCAACACTCCTCGTGTTACTCACTCATCATTTTCTCTCCTCCTCTTCCTGCAGAAGTTTAAAATCCGCATCGAGGACCCCCCTCGCCGTAAGCACATGGTGTTCATGGGTGGAGCCGTGCTGGCCAACATCATGAAAGACAAAGAGTCTTTCTGGTTGTCGAGAGCCGAGTATGAGGAAAAAGGTCTGAAGGTGCTGGACAAGCTCGGCGGAGGGACGAAATGAAGCAGCGCTTCCCGAAAAAACTTAAATCTATTTATGCACAGCCACTATGATGACACAAATCCACCAAGTCAGTCACACAGATAATAGAAAGCCGAGGAAATAAGAATATACTGAAACGAGCAACTTTTCATGAGTATGAAATGGTCCAAACCAACCTGAACTTTCTAAACTCCATGATGTTTCTACACTTCCACATCTCATTATTACTGTACTATTGTATGTCGTATTAGCCTGATCATATTGCTTTGGAGCATAAGTTGTGAAAACAAAGTTTTGTATTTGTAATTAAAATAAAGTAAGTGTCCAGTATGATTATGTTCATAGTGATGGCTGAGTTACTACAGTTCTATGCCTCCAGTAATCACTCATTCTTTTACTCCTTTATGCTAATTGTTTTGAAGAGAGAAATTAGCTCCGCACTCTGCCAGAACAGAGCCACTCAGGTCTCCTCATTCCTTAAAAGGTGTTTTCAGCAGAGTGGGTAGGGTTAGCTGGTGGGAAGGGAAAGTCGATTCAGGAGAAGCCTTTAAAAATTACAGGTAGCTCCTTTATGATGCAACTTCCTCATGTGTTCTTGAAAATGTTGCAACACTAGACACGCTTCATTTCAAAGACTCTGATATAGCTGACATCAAGCCTGGGTTTTAGTTTCCACTTTCAGGACTTTTCTACATGCCACAACTGTACTGATACACTGGCTCCTATTACTATTTGGGGCAGTCGTGGTCTTGTGGTGTCTGCCACATGATCGGAAGGTCCTGGGTTCGATTCCCGTGGCCGACAGGACTTGGCTGAAGTGTCCTTGAGCAAGACACCTAAC
>JAOVVH010000052.1:4885214-4895493 GCA_028566435.1 Scorpiodoras heckelii | reverse complement strand
TGATTGGCTGATTCGAATTTACCTCAGAGACCCGCCCCCGCAATGGAAGGAAAGGAGTTTGTGTATGTGCTATGCAAATCCGTCGCCTTAGTCGATTCCGTCACTCATTAAACTGATTTGACATACAAAAATATAGCAACCCAAGAAGAGCTACAACTTCTTCGTTCTCTATTGTTCCTCTCAATCTTTAGCAATGTTTATGATTGCTAACGAGGTAGATCGGAGCACTGTGCACGAGAAGGGACAACCAAAAATACATTACAAAGTTAAAATACATCTCCCACAGTTCATAGACATTTTATAACATTTATTTCAAAAGTGCCGACAGCATACAAAATGAGTCTGAACAGTGCTGTTTGATTTATCAGTCTAAATGCAGCCGAGTGCTGTAATGAAGGCGTGATCCGGAGGCTGTCCGCTTTTGATGACGTTGCAGGTCCAGACGTTTTTAAATGTTGTCAAATCAGTGGTCTAAAATAAGCGACTTAAAGGCAGAGTAGCAGAATTTTTACTGAAGCATTTTTTTTGCTATATTTCTGGAAATATTCTTTACCTACCTGCCTACCTATACACCTACCTATAACTATAACCTATAACTGGATGCTTGCACAAGGCTAGGTAAACATGTTGCTAAAGCTAGTCAGACAAGGATGTAACGGGCTATATGCACACTATGGTGCTGACGTGCTTCTGGTAAAATCTCAGCCAGCTAAATCACTTCCGCTATCAGTACTGTTGCTATGATATACGTTAATGTCTCAGAAAAAGAAGTTTATGTTTTAACAAGCCAATAGCACTATATGCTGTGTGCCTTTGTGTCAAGTCTCCAGTGGGTACAACCAAGTACTTAGTGTTCATAGTCGACATTTTAAAAAAGACTGGAACCGAACGTCAGAGACAGCGTGCGGACTGTTAAAGGAGAAGAGCGTCTGGTGCTGTTTGAGTGCAACAATTTCTGCATGGAGTAGGAGGAGGCTGATGCAATCCCAAAGGACCACAGCTATGCTTCGGGTTTAGAGGTAGATGCACTATACCTTGAATTCAGGTCTACTGGCACTAGCTATGGATATTACAATTTAATTACTAAGCACTTTTGTAAGTCCCTCTGGATAGGAGCGTCTGCTAAATGCCATAAATGTAAATGAGAGAGGGGAGAGAGTATTGTTTTTGAGCTGGAATGTCAGAAATACTGTTCCTCTTCTACCACAATGTTTTGTCAATGATTAAAATGTTTTCATTTAATAATTAACAACACATTGTGCTTTTTAACTATTCATAATTATATTAAACTTTATGGAACATCTGCAAGACTCGAGTCTTCAGGACAGGAGTTTACAAACATGGAAAAAAAATTTCCTAGCAAAAAACATCATCATATCAGCGATTATACACATTTCTTTACTAAATAACAAGACGTGTGTGAATGAGCTGTTACTCTAGGAATGGGGACATATTAGGAGCACGTCATATATGTATCATATTTATGTAGCAGTTGTAGGCTGTATGTTTTCAGAGCCATGTTTTTCTAATTAAATTGACCAACTTCTGGTTCAACAATTTAACCAAGTTAACAGAAAATTTATTTGACTGTCATTCAGGTGAGATGTCATAGTGCAGGTCACATGTATGCTACGTAAAATTCCAGCACCCCAATGTAAAACTCCTGCCTATATCCCTGTATGGAAGAATTTGTAAACACTCTCTCACTCTCTCTCTCTCTCTCTCTCTCTCTCTCTCTCTCTCTCTCTCATGGACCCTGTCCATGACCCTGAAAAAGTGAGATTCTTTAAATCAGAAAAATATCCTTACTGTGAAACATGGGGGTGGCAGCATCATGTGGTGGATGTGTTTTGCTGGAAAAGGGACTGGTTGGACTGGCCTACAGATCCTCACAGCCACATTCCAAAATCTAGTGGAAAGCCTATTCCAGAAGAGTGGAGGCTACTATAGCAGCAAAGGGGGACCAACTCAATATTAATGCCAACGGTTTTTGGGGATTAATGCTCAACACTGAGGTGTCCGCATAGTTTTGGCCATACAGTCTAGATGGCATTCTGAGGAAGGAAGATTATCTAGAAATCTAGCAAAGTATGAGAAGGCATCCTACTGCCTCATTACTCAAATTAAGCCCTTTAAAATTACGTTCTCTTTAAAAACCAAGGGAATGGAGGATGCATAACACAGAACAGGATTTCACTTGAGGTCAAATAAATGTTTTTGTTTTCCTGCCCTTGGGGTGTAGGAAATCAATTATGTAATATAATATACTGTAATGCAATTCAAAGCTTAAGGTTGAACCAAAACTGGTTTGGATCTCGCATTCTCTGTTGCACTGATTAACCCACATCCGTGCAGGTAGACTCATTTCTGATTGCTGATGTTAATGGCAACTGGGATGTTGTTGATTCAACCAACTTCATAATCAGCAAGTCTATGGTATTACAACATGTAAAGTGTATCAGTTATAGTTATGACATGAGTTAAAGATTACTTAATATAATGCTCCAGCTTTCCACAGTAACAAAAACCAGGGGATGAAAGGGTTGCTCTGTCTGTAACAGATATCTGACTGAGGCTGCAGTGGGGCTCAGGAGATGCTCAAAAACTAGTCCGAGATGTGCATCAAGCCAGTAACATGTCATTTAGATCATTTTGATCTTTGCACTTGATGACAAAAATGGACTGGAACACAAGCGTGAGACAGCGATGTGGAGATACAAAGAAAAAGTGATGGAGTGTGTGCCTGTATTTTTCCCGCATTGTACTGAAAAGATAAAAATGGCTTTGATGCTTTGAAATGAAATCTCATTGATGCCACAACAGAGGCTAATTTGGGTTTGTTCTAATGCCGAGCTGAAATGTCTGGGACGGCAGAGGATCGGAACTCGGCAGAGGGAAACGTAACACGGCTCGGTCTGACAGGGAGCGTCTTTGTTGGAAGAGTTTTTTTTTCCTGTGCGTCGAACGGTTTTATGTTCATTGCCCCTCAGAGAGGCTTGTTTTTCGTCACGGAAACCACAGCAGTGCTAAGGTTCATGGGAACGCCACCTGTAAGGGGTGAAGTCAGTCATAACTGCAGAGGTTAGCTTTTCCCTTATCGGTCACACTATTTATGCACTTTGTAGCATGTAATGCCTGGTTCACATTTCTACATTCCCAAGACCTGATGAAGATATACCCAGAATAACACACCACTCGCTCACGGGTCCTGACCAACAATCAATCTTAAAACATAAGATCTCTCAGATTTTTCTCCTGGGACAAAAAACTTCAGTAAACTTGTGTACTGTAAATGTTAAATTTTAGATATAATATTACACATATGAAAAGTATTTCAGTGGTCATTTATTGTCCACATTGTCCATATATTATATCTATGTGAACAAGTTTTAATATTATCAAGCATTTGAAATGAGATTTGGCCAAAAGATTTAAGTTATCAAAAATCTTTTTAACTTGAATAATACAAACCCCATTTCCAGAAAAGTTGGCACACTTTCTAAAAATTGCAATCAAAACTGAAATCTGTAATTTGTTCATTCACTATAACATTTACTTAACAGATAAAAGGACAAAGAAAATATTTTCACTGTTTTCAATGACAAACTTAATTCTATTTGTTAAAAATAAATTAATTTATAAATTGATGCCGTCAACACACTCAAAAACTTGGGACACCGGAAAAATGAGACTGAAAAGGTTATACTATCATGAAACCAGCAAGAAACCGTCATGCTACCCCGATGGACATAGCCACATGGAAAATCATCATCACTTAACACAGTCCACACCTGCATCAAGAAATGCAACCTGAGGAAATTTCATATTATTTGGCAACCCTTCCTGGCATTTGTAGACAATATTGAGGCAAGCACAATAACAATATAAATAGTTTTTATTTGTTTATTTATTTATTAGTTTACTCTTTACAGCCATTATTTTATTTTATTTATTTATTTTTATTTATTTAATTTTTTTAAATTTTGTCTTATGTTTATTAGAATGACTTTATTTCAAGGTGCGATGTTTATAAATCTATGTCCGGCATAATAGGGGTGGGTTCTGTTTGTTGTCATTTGACAAACAATAAACAATAAAAAAGACTTTGAACAAAGAAAGAAATGCAACCTGAAACTGTGTTATGCAAAGAGGAAGCCATACACTCAATCATCAGTGAAGTCATCAGAGATGGACCGAAAGACAGTGGAAATGTGTTCTGTGGTCAGACGAGTCCACGCTTCAGCTTGTTTTTAGAAAAAAAACGGACATCGGATGTTATATGCCAAAGATGAAAAAGACCATCCAGACTGTTAACAAATGAAAAGTGTAGAAACCTGCAATCTGTGATGGCATGGGGGAGCATCAGTGCTCACAGTATGGGTGATCTGCACACATATGTGAAGGCACCATTGATATGGAGGTGCATTATGAAGAGGAGAATCAGACAACAGTGACCACGGACTGTTGAGCAGCTCGAGTCTTGTACACAGCAAGAATGGGCAAAAATTCCACTTGCAAAACTGCAACAATTAGTATCTTCAATTCCCAAATGATTAAAAAGTACAATTAAAAGAAAACGTGACGTGACCCAGTCGTAAACACGCCTCTGTCCGAACTTTTTTTGAGTGTGTTGCAGCCATTAATTTCTAAATTTGTCTATATTTAACAAATAGAATTGAAAACACTGAAAATCTTTTCTTTGTGCTATTGTCTGTAGGGTTAAGTGAATTAACAAATCACAGATTTCAGTTTGCATTTTTAGAAAAAATGTCCCAGTTTTTTTGGAAATGGGGTTTGTAAATGTAAATTGACACAGTGAACAATGAACAATACACTAAAATGGTTTGTTTTAGTATCACATATCGCAGCTCTGTTGACTGGTCAGAAGGTGTTGATTAATTATCTACAGCAGAAAGTATATCAGGCAGTAGCTCCAGCTGTAACACAAACCAGGTTGAAATTACTGCGTACTAACACCCTATTTTATTTCTATTGTAACTCATTTGCATATGATGAGTTTAATAACTCTTCTGCTTTGTCGCACCATATAACCTATTTTGTGAGTGTGACATGGAACCTGGCAAAAAAGCAACACGTGGTCTTCCTATTCATATGGTTTTGTTCATTGGGTATTGGATGATGAAAAGACTCTTGCGTGACTATCGGCTCTGTGACTGTTGATGTTTGAGAGTCTATCCTTTCACGTGTTTAATACCTCTGAATACACAAACCATAATATTTGTATATACATACTTTTTACATAACGATAAATATCATATACTATATTTTATTACACTTTGCACTACACTGTATATATAAAACTATACTAATATTATTGTCTCCCATAACTACCTCGAGCCAAGGCAACGAAATTTCGTTCTTATGAGCACCGTACGGTGTAAGTTTGAATGACAATAAAAGTCTGTCTAAGTCTGTCTAAGTCTAAGTCTAAGTCTAATACAAACTAACACCAACTCCTGAAAAAGCCAGCTCTGAAAATATGAACCTATGGATAGTTATGAACTGAATACTAAGCATGAGAAGCTGTGGCTCAGCTTGACTGCACGCACACAAGCGTCTATAAAGTGCTGACCTGAAAACTGGCAGATGAGCTTACAGTGCATGAGGCAGCTGAACACGCAGAATATCAATGAAGGCGTGCAGAAGAAAAGATGGACAGGATGGAAAAAATAGATAAAAGATAAAAGGAGATGAGAAGGCAGGAAAGTCCAGTTGAGGTCACTGAGGACAAATGTCATGGAAAAGGTGAGGCGATGTAGGAGTTTTTGTGGTCATGAAAATAATGAACACGTAATTTATTATAATGAAAATATTTTCAGTGTTTTCAGTGATAAACTTCATTCTATTTGTTAAATATAAATACATTTAGAAATTGATGCCTGCAACACACTCAAAAAAAAAGTTGGGACTGAGGAAAAATAAGACAAGTAATACAAGTAACACTGGAAGGTTCCACAATTAGCAATTTAACTGGTAACAGATGAGGTCGTCAAGATTGAGTATAAAAGGAGCCTCCACCAAAGGCTTAGACTTTGAAAGCAAGGATGTGTCGTGGTTCACTACTTTGTGTCAAATTTCAAGAGGGAATTGTCAGTCAGTTCAAATACAATGTTTCTCAGTGCAAGATTGTAAAGAATTGAGGTCTTTCACCATCTACAGTTCATGATATCGTGAAAAGATTCAGGGAGTCAGGGGAAATCTCGGTGTGTAAAGGTCAAGTACGGAAACCGCTGCTGAATGTGTGTGATCATCAAGCCCTCAGGCGGTATTGTTTGAGAAACCGTCATGCTACCATGATGGACATAGTCACATGGGTTCGGAAGTACTTTGGAAAATCATTGTCACTTAACACAGTCCACCACTGCATCAAGAAATGCAGCCTGAAATTGTATTATGCAATGAAGAACCATATATTCATTTTGCTTAGAAACACCAGCGAGTTCTCTGGGCCCAAGGTAATCTGAGATGGACCGAAAAACAGTGGAAACATGTTCTGTTATGTTCTTCATATACGTGAAAGTACCATTGATGCAGAGGCTTATACTGGTATTTTGGAGATACATATGGATAGACCATGTTCTTTCCCAGAACAATGCCAGGCCTCATTTTACACAAGTTACAACAGTGTGGCTTAACTGACCTGCCTGCCATCCAGATCTGTCTCCTATTGAAAATGTATGTAACATCATGAAGAGGAGAATCAGACAACAGCGACCACGGACTGTTGAGCAGCTCAAGTCTTGTACACAGCAACAATGGGCAAAAATCCCACTTGCAAACTGCAACAATTAGTATCTTCAATTCCCAAATGATTAAAAAGTATCATTTAAAAATATTATGATATAAATAAAGGTTTGAGTGAATTAACAAATTACAGATTTCAGTTTTTATTGCATTTTTAGAAAGTGTCCCACCTTTTCTGCAAATGGGGTTTGTATATACACAATGGTGTGTTCAGGTTTTTAGACACTATAGCGAATGTGAGTTAAAGCACACTAATGGGGACACCAAGTAATTATGTAAGATGCATGATAGCATTTGCAGAATATCAGATTTGTTGCTTTGTGCAAAATGAACAGTCCCTCAATGTTATTATTGCCTTGCCTTCATACTGCTCTGTAGTTCCAGTGATGGCTTTAATGCATTTTTTAGCAAAGCCTTGAACGTAGTAATGTTTCTTTCATCCATTGACATTTTCCTTACTGCTTAAATCACTGAATATGGTTTTCACTTCAGACAGTAGAATTAGACACTTCGGCTGGTACCAAGTCAGTGCCTCTGTCTCTACGCTTTTAGAAAAAAAACTGAATCTATCAATTTAAATAACTATAGTAAATTAAATGCTCATTCATTTGATTTCACTACAACCAGGTCTCAACATTAGGAAAAGTAAAGCAAAAATATCAAAATGATTTTTACTTTGCTTGTATAAAGCTGATTTAGTAAAACAAAAATGTAAAAAAAAAAACTCTGAGTGTGGACCGTCAATGACCATGTAAGGATAATATAAGCTAATATACACTGAAGTACCAGAAAAACTGGCACTGGAGTCTATGCAAAACACATAGCAATTCAACCTATGTACATCATTAGTTGTGTCTACCAGTGTGTATATAAAGTGATAGACATCTATGGAAGCTTCTAGAGCTGTTTCCGTCATGAGAATAGCAAGTTATAACGATTTTGTGATTTTCAAAGTGGTTTAATAGTTCGAGTTCGTGAGATGGGTCATAGCATTTCAGAGGTAGAAGTAATGTTTGGATTTTCACGTATGAGCATTTCAAGGGTGAACCGTGACTGCAAGAATTCTGTCAAAGCCTTGAACTTACGACACCAGTGTGGCCGTAAAAAGACTCTGGTTGAACGTGACCAGCATCGACTGGCAAGAATCGTTTCACGTGATAGATGTACAACACTGCCTCAAGTAACATCAGAATTCAATGCTGGGGCCTCAACAAGCATCAGTGTGAGGACTGTGCAACGTTTCCTCCAAGATCCTGTTTGGGACCTACCAAGAATTAACTGCTATACCAGTTTTTCTAGTATTTCAGTGTATAACAGTAAAGAAGAATTACGTATAGTATAGACTGAATTCTTCTCCATACACTGAACAATGGAGGTGAATCAGTGAATCAGTCCTGAAAGTTCATATAGAATTGTTTACGATGGAAAGAGAAAGTCTGTTGTGTCTGTCGAAACAATGTGTCGATCAACTCTCCAGGACAGACAAAATAAAACGACAAAACAAAGGTGCCGACAGAGACTAAACATATTGAGGTCAAGACATTGAGCTGGGGACAGAGAGTAACATGACATTGATACAGTAACAGGATAGGAAAGTGGAAAAGACGAGAGTGATAGAGTCAGCTACGTAATCAGCGGAAGCCAAGCTTCACCCACTAAACGGTAGAAGTGTTTCTAGATCTGCTCATTAAGTCAGACATTACTTTATAAAATAAAGAAACAAACGGTTTGTTTATTAACTATATTTTCATGTACTTTATATTACAGAGCTGCTGAACTCTCAACTCTGATTGGTCTACAATACATTTCCATAACAGCAGCCTTGCTCAGCAGTACTTCATATCACACAATTATATTACTGCGTTCGCTCTAAATCCATTCCCGTTACTATAGTAACAGCCCATTCCCACGGACAATCACGGGTTATTCAGACTCTCTACATCATCTATGAACAACAAAAACAAAAAAACAAACTTTTATTCCACCTATAATCACTGATATGATTATTAGTGAAATTAACATTTATGCAAGGCGTCTCCGGGGTCAGTGCTCTGTAACAGTCTGTAGGTTTTCCACCCTGCGAAATGGGCTGCATAACAGAAACTAACTTGCCTCATGGATGTTCCAGAGCATTAATAAATTGATAGTTGTAATCACTGACAAATTACTGTTGTATAACAGGAATAAAAACACATCAGGATATGCTGTTACTGGAAAAGAACTGGGAAAGAAGAATCACACCACCATGTCATAGATAATTTTCCTACAACTGCATGCCCACAATTTTTTTATTCTTTATGTATAAGTGGTAGCTCAATGGTTAAGATGTTGGACCAGAAGGTCGTGAGTTCAAATCCCACTACAGCCAAGCTTTTGGGCCCCTGAGCAAGGCCCTCAACCCTCAACTGCTCAGTTGTGTAAATGAGAAAAATGTAAGTCGCTTTGGATAAAGGCATCTGTCAAATCCCATAAATGTAAATGTAAATATGTATACGAGTTACTGTCTATACAGTAACACAGTGTGGTGGGTGTGTGTCAGTGGCGGATCTAGGATATTTCTGAGTAAGGGGCCATCAAGGGGCTACAATATTCATAGAGGGGCCAAGTATTTGTCCAACATCCTCGCACATAATCCCCGGTTTTGATTAAGGTGTATACATTTATACATTTCACCAGTCACACCATGTTCATACATGTTCATCTGTAAGCTTTATTCATGCTGGACATTCCTATTTTTCTCATTAGCGCCACTAGTGTTTGGGCATGGAATTACATCCACCTATAATCTGATCATTGCTCTCGAGCAAAGGACAGATGAATGACAGGATAGGGGCACTACAGGGGGCCAATCAGATTTCATCCTGGGCCAATGCCCCTGTGGCCCCACCCCTAGAACCGCCGCTGGTGTGTGTCGAATGAGAAGCAGCATTACTAAGGTGCTGATCCTAAGCTCATGAGACACGTGCACGAATGCACTGTGGTTGTATGATGTTCGATTTTCAATGAATCGTAAATGAATCAATTAGTAAGAAAACATTGATTTAGCTTCGACCCTAATGTTAACCTCTTAAAATGATACGACAGGGCAGATGGATATGTGGAGGTGTTATACAGCAAGCTCAAAAAAATAATAATCTAAACGATATGACATCAAATAATACATTTACAACTACATTCACATCCTTTTCAATACAACAACAGAAAAACCCCGACATACTGCAATGTTAAAAAGTCACACATTTCATATAACACTACTCATCCAGAAGGGAAAGTGTTTCTCATATTTACACACAACTATCTGATTTTCCCATTGCACCAGACTGTACTATTCCTCCACTAGTGTTTATCATCATGGGAATTGTTCACCGCTGTGTGTGAAGCAGTGGATACACAAACACAGCAGCTCATTTTTTCTGTACTTCTCTTGTACTGTCTCATTTATACCATAAGACCTTCACTCCTTTTCATTCACCATCTGACACCCAACACACACACACACACACACACACACACA
>JAOVVH010000052.1:4786913-4797136 GCA_028566435.1 Scorpiodoras heckelii | reverse complement strand
GTGAGTGAGTGTGTGTTGGCCATGCGATGGACTGGCGACCTGTCCATGGTGTACCCCGCCTTCGCACGATGACGCTGATGATGATTGGCTCCAGCCCCCACGTGACCCCGACTAGCGGGATAAAGTGGAAGATGATGGATGGATGAATGAATGAATGAAAACACAACTAACTGTGTTAAACAGAAACCAAAAAAGCAGTTCCTCTCCTCCATCCTTAAGACCTTCGTAAACTGGAGACTCCTTACATAAATGTTAAACAAACACCTCCTGGCAGAAAGCTGCACCATATCAACGATTACATGTTCTTTGTTAAATATCATGTATGAATATATTTACTACTAGGGTTAGACTAGGTCAGATTGTCTGCTAGACAGGTCCCCGTGAACAAGCTGTTACTACAGAAACGGTAACGTGTTAAACCAAGCGCAATAATGGGTGGAGGATGGAGCGTGCGGTGCGGAGTTGAGAATTACAGCTACAGCGCTGTGGTATGACATTATGTACACCGTGTGAGTCCGTGTAGGGGGCAGGGCAGAATTTCAGGGCCAGAAAAATGTCATTAGAAGCCGTGCATCGTAGATGTCTTTGAATTCATACGAATGTAGCAGAAACACTTAAAAAATAATAATAATAATAATAATTACAAACTGCAACTTTGATTACAATTTCCGTTTCCCCTACTTCCTGCAAAACTCTTCAGTCAAAACAATGGCTCAGGTGACACAGCAGGTACAGAAAAACTGCTGTGTGCCTAACAACCACAACACAAGAATACAGTACATTAGCCAGCAGTGTAGGACTTCTCTGTTTTGGCTTATATATATATATATAACGTATAAATAATTGCCATTGAGAAGAAAGTCAAATGAACAACTAATCAGCGAGCATAAAGATTTGCTCTAATCAAAGTTCACCAAACAAATTCAACCAATCACAAATTTCATATACACATGATGGTGCTGGAGGCTAAACTCTGAACCACAAATAACTACACACACATTTATATACAAACTCTGACTTTATCGTGACTGAGAAATTAAAGGATAATATCGAAATGATCGGCAAGACGTGACTCGGGTACGGTTTCAGCGCTGACGTCTTCCTCTGCGGCTACAGCGAGAGCTCGTCTGTTCACACAGCAGTATAAAGATGAAACAAAGCCCGGTGTTTCTTTAACAGTTCGGCACTCTGTAGTAGGATTAGTTCTCTAGAGATCCACCTACTTCCTACTATGTACACAAAAACCTTGTTACAAAGAAGGAAACTACAATTTCAATAAGTTAAACCTGTATATACAGAAAAAAAAAAGGTGAAAGCGAGGCCATACCTCTACCACAACACTACTTTTGGTTTGTTTCAGAACTGAAACACTAAAAATAAATAAATAAATAAATAAAAAAAAAGGGTTTTCAATTCTAACATTGTTCATCCAGGACAAAAACACATCGACTTCATACCACGATTGATCGATTGATTGATTTTTGGGGGCGGAGCCACATTATCAGGCTCTACAGTCAAGTGCATAACATTCTGATCACAGGTAGTTAAAGTTAATGCTTGCAATTAGTTAGTTAGTTAGACGTATTACGATTCCTTATATGGTGTATAACTTTTCTTTTTTTAAATCATGCCATACCTCTGAGACGTGATTAAGTGTCTCGAATGCACGCACACATCCAGTGTTGTAAAGCAGCATGCTGTATTGCATGAACCCTATGGTTGGATTTTCAGGAAAACGCGCTGGTCGTGGGCTGAAAGAACTGAGTGCAGTGCCAGATGTAACTCTATGTAACCCTATCTACCTGCCGTGTGTTAATAGTCCGATCGGTGCAGTCTAACGAAGCAAAGCAGACACGGCTACTCGGCAGCACACCAGCTGTCAAATTAAAGACCGATGAGAATGCCGGGAAATAAAAAACGACATAGCGGGGTTGTTCTGATTTGAACGCACAAGGCAAGGAGCCTGTCTGCTTTGCTCTGCCCTCTTTAAAACTGCAGCCACACTCTCTAACCAATCAGGGAGCTTCTTCTTGAAAGGTCCACGTTGCTGGTGCTCAGTCCTCTGCATTCCGATAGGCCACTGTTTCCATCCTGAAAAGAAAGAACACAGACTATATGTTTGTGAAGCACTGAAAAAGCATCATCCTTACAGCACACACGAATCCGTGTGTGTGTGTGTGTGTGTGTGTCCATGTGCTCACCTGTGAGGTCTCCTCTACACTCTTGTTGAGGAAGTTCAAAGAGCTGGCTCTCTTCATCCTTAAATACAAGCACAGAACTTTTAGTCAGAGCTAATAAATGAATCACAACAGACTGAGTCAACAGTTGATCCCCGGATCGTTCCTCCTCACCCCGGGTTGCGTGGCTCCGGTGGGCCGCTGCCCTGCAGTTTCTTCACAAGCATCTCGCTGCTGCGTCTCAGGGCATCTCTGATCTTTCCGATGGAGCCGCTGCGCCGCAGAGAGCCGCTCCCATCCTGCAGGGGAGCAGTAAATCAAACGCAAAATCTAACCTCGGGTCCATCATAAAGCCACGCTATATACAAATCATATCATCCTTAACCCAGGAGTAAATAAACAAAGCCCTGGGCGGAAAAATGATCTTGTCTACGTTCAACAATACAACACAAGGATATAGATTATAGGAGGGAATGATAAACACACATACTGTATGACAAACGAGCTGAATAACAAATATCTAATAGATATGAGATGTCAGTGCGGTTTCATTAACTAAACATGAAGTAGGTGTACACACCCCGCCCCACTCGGCCTCGTCCCCCTCAGAGTCACGAGGGCCTCCAGAACCATTCAGCCCCTCTCTGCTGTGCCGCTTGTCTCCACCAGGGGTGCCGTCCTTCAGCAGCTCCACCACCTTACTCTGATTAATCGCATCTATACCCTACGTGGTTTTAATTTTTTTTTAAGAAAATTGTCAAGTACGTTGTTAAATCGCTTTGCTGTATATGAATATAATGAGTTCCCATACACAGGCATGCGGTACCTGTTTGCGGTTCTTCGTAGCACACTCTTCCAAAGTCTCAGCAGCCTCCAGCTTGCCCTGCCGGCGATACAGCGCCCCCAGGCTCCTCAGCGTGTTAGTGACCGTGGGACTGCGCGTAGCAGAGAGAACGATCATCAACACAACACAACACACAGCTCATGTGTTATCCGATAAACAGCAAAGACTCGTGACTGATCACTGACCTGTCCACTTTGCAAGCCTTGTACCAGCTGCCGTACTCACTGTAGGGACCAGAGTCTTTCTTCTTGCCCTGTTAAAATGAAAAAACAAAACTAACAGTGTTGAGTGACTGCGTGACGAGCGCATCAGGGAAGCCGTCATACAGACTGTCATGCAACTGCTTCGTAGCCTCACTGCTCCTCCTTAACTTGAAGAAGTTATGAAAAAGACACATTAATAAAGAATTAATAAAGTCGGCACACCGATTTCTCATCCATCCTTAGCTAGCTGTTAGTTTTCCAGATTCTTGAAGCTCGGTTAAACTCTATGGTGTATCCACTATGGTGGATTCTCTATGGTGTATTTACATTTACCGCATTTAGCAGACACCTTTATCCACAGAGACTGACGTTGATCCCACTGCGGGTTTGAGGGTTAAGGGCCTTGCTCAGGGGCCCAACGGTGGCAGCTTGGCTGTGGTGGGATCCAAACCGACGACTTTCTGGTCAGTAGTCAAATGGCTTAAGCTACACTGAGCTACAACTGGCCTATATATTTACTCAGAAACTGGCAAGAAATGTATAATCGATAATCAATGACTAGTTGTGTCAATCATCTAGTTCAAGTGAGTTCGTAATAAAAAAATATGACTAAAATCGTTAAAAAGAACAAAGAGATATCATGGCATATAATCAGATCCTCGGCTCTATTACAGGTTAAACTTTATGCATTTCATATGCATAAAAAATGTGCTCTGTAAAGAAGTATATATTAATTCTGCTGCATATGATAAAGAAAAACACAGAGATCAATAACTATAGGTATACTACAGGTAATATTCTGCAGTGAACACTTATTTACAATGACTTCAGTAGTGCGCCATCTGCAGGCTGTCTGAGTCTAACACTCACGCAGTCTGAATCAATGCACTGTTTGTAAAGGCAATAATTAAATTAATAGTCAAGGATACACTCAAAAAATCGATTATTCATCATTATAAACTGCTTAATTTTGAAAACATCTGGTGTGTACAGGCGATACTTAAAGAGTCCTTGTCTACATCATCATTAGCAATATAAGATCAGATTCTGAGCAAAGCTGTATAAGGCTCCTAAAGGGAATCCCATCATATCAGACACAGTGGTGGTGTTAAACTGTATGGCACTGACGCCTAAACCTGTAGGTCCTGTGGTCCAGCTCACCTTACTCTCCTCTCTCTCCTCCGCATGCATCCATATGGGCTTGTTGTCGTCTATAGAAAAGCAGAACAATTAATATTTAATTATTCATTAATTATACATATGATCCATCCTATCACTGCATCCATCTCTTAAAGAGTTCTGCATTATTATACTCTGTGTATTAGTAGATTAGATTTTTATGTATAAACAGAAAGCCTCTAGCTCTTTGTACTGTAGTGTTCTTGTAATCAGCTTGTGTGTGTAGCTAGTTGTGTAAAATACATTTCAGATCACTGATCCCTGATTTGTCATGTGTTCAGCAGAAGGTTTGAGCTCATTTGGGTGTTAAATTGGACAGGATTTGGTCCACAATCCTCCTGAGAAACAGCTTTTTAACCTCTCTCTCTCTCTCTCTCTTTACTGTGGTCGTAATACAGTGTCTCGGTTCGGGTTGGCTTACTGTTAACGGAGCCGAACTGCTTCTCGTGGGCACGGGTCAGGATCTCCTTGTACAGCGCCTCGGCTTCCTTAAACCTGCCTTGTTTCAGGTAGCATGTGGCCTGGCGGATGAAGAGTGGAAAATCAAGTTTAATTCCTTCCCGTTTTCTATCCAGCGTTACACCACAAAGCTCGGTACTCTAGTCGTAAAGGTTAGATTTAACCTAACCCTATACACACACGATGATTCACTTATAGGTTATAAATATAGATCGGGACACGTCTCTGGCCTAGAAACATCGTGCGGCCTCACCAGGTTGTTTTTGGTCTTGGCCACGTTGGGGTCGTCGGCCCCCAGCTTGCCCTCGTAGATCTCCAGCGCGCGGTTGTAGTAGTACACCACCTCCTCGTACTTCCCCTGGTTCTGACACAGCAGCGCCAGGTTGTTCAGCTGCTTGGCCACATCGGGGTGGTACTTCCCCAAAACCTGTCAATACGAAGTAACAAGGACACGGTGGTGGTTTACACCAACTCTGAATCTTTAACAGTGGAATGAAACGGCTGCCTTGTGGCTTCCTGAAACAATTAAGTGTGCACTTTATCCTCACATTAGATTCGATCCAGAGCCTGTAATGGGAATACAAGCCTGAAGGTGGGAATATACAGAGCAAACGAGATGCCGGGACATTACAGGGCAGCTTACTCGTACAATCACACATAGGGGCAATTTAGAGCTGCTAATACACCACAGACGGTGGGAGGAAACTGGAGAATTTGAGATCTTTTCGGCAAAATGCTACAAACTAGCGGGATTCAGCACCACACAGTGTTTCTTATGATATCTTAAACAAGTTTCCAGGAAGAACTGGAGTCTGTACTTCACCTTTTCCGGCACTACCTGATCTATACTGCACGTGTGCATATACACAGACTGTCTCATTCACGTCTGTTGTCTTAGCTTGTTTTATAATTTTATATTTTCATATCTGTCCGTGAGCTGTCCTAAATGAACAGGTGGAAAGAAATGATCCGGTGTGTCATCCCACGTGGCAGACAGACAGACAGACAGACAGACAGACAGAGACAGACAGACAGACAGACAGACGCACGCACCTTCTCCCTGATCTCCAGCGCCCTCTTACACAGCGGTTCAGCTTCCTTGTACTTGCCCCTCTTGCCATACAGGACAGCCAGGTTGTTGAGGGTGGCGGCCACGGCGGGGTGGTCCTTCCCGAGAGTCTTCTCCCGGATTGCCAGCGCGTCATTCAGGAGGTGAGCCGCCTCTTTGTACTTATTCTGATCCCTGCACACACCAAGGAACGTTAATCTTCAGCGTTCCTACGAATAAAAAGCGTGTTTTGCCGTAACTGTCCTGACCTGTAGACGAGAGCCAGGATGTTGAGCATGGTGGCGACGTCGGGGTGGTCGTGTCCCGAGGTCTTCTCCAGGTCCTCCAGGGCTTGTTTGCAGAGCGGCACGGCCACCTCGTACCTACCCTGAGAGGCGTACTGTATCACCAGGTTGTGCAGCGTCCTGAGCCGAGCCGGGATCTCGTATCCTCCCTGCTGTGCTGCCGCTTCGCCGCTGCGCTGGGCTGCGACGTAAAAAGCGCGCGGATAAAATCGTTCACATGTTTCAGGTTTAATTAGCACGATCTTTTATTTGCTTCACGACCCTGTCTCACCTGGACCGTGATCGTCGTCGTTGGGGAACAGATCGTCTAGATTGTCCTTTTCTTTGTCTCCGGGTTTCTCCTCTGAGGGCGTGGCGTCGTCGTCAAACTTGCGTATTTGGTTCATGAACTCGAGGTGCTTTTTCTCCTCTTCAAGCTGGGCGACATTCTGCTCGCTCTTCTGCAGCTTGTGCTGGGTGCTGGCCAGCTCGTCCCGCAGCCAATGGTTCTCCTGGCACAGACGCCGCACCTGAGTCCGCAGCTTCTGCTTCTCCGACTCCACGGCACTCAGGTGAGCAGACAGCGCGATGATCACCTGCAGAGAACACAAGCGCTGACCTTCAGCTCGTAAAAACAAACAGGAAAAAGGCCCAGACTGTGCTCAATTTTTAAGAGTATGCAGATTAACTTTCGCCTTGTCGCTGGCATCATGTTCTCAGTGTAGCATGACTGATTCACTGCCTCACAAATAAACATTACGGGTCTAAGCGCTTGACTCTCATTGACTTCTCATTGGTTGCTGCATCAGCTCTGAATGTAGCGGCAGAGCTCCACGGGTTTCACCTTCTCCAAAGTCGAGGATGCAGAGATACGAGAACAAGAGTTTACTGCATTCCTATTGGTCTGCGTCAGACCATTTGCGACACTGATTGGCTGAATCAGGTGTCGCTCATTAGTAATGTCCAAATGGTAAGCAGCTGCCCAGTGAGCCATGACGAGCTAAATCAAGACAGATCAGATCAGACAGATGTGTGCTAATGTGTGGACTGGAGATAAATTACTGCTTTTTCAGCTCAAATATGAGTTTACATGTGAAATAAAGCGTATATATTAAATGAAATCGTGACAAGGGTTTATTGTGAATAACGGAGGCTAAATTCATTAAAATGGCAAATTTCCCTCCGTTTTTATTCATTCTCATTCTTGCTTTTCTTTTACGAGCTATTTACACAAATTCTTCTCTATTTCCTGTTTAATCTTCACATTTATATATTCCTTGCATTACTGCTCATGTTCCTATTTGATTCTTAGCATCGAGTTCTTGCATACATTCATTTTATGCCTAAAAATTGGACAATTATAACACAAAAGCAGCTCAAGGCAGATTTTATACACTCTATATTTCTGATCCTTTTTTTCTACCTCACACTGTTTCTTAATGCTTGTATCTGAACATCCTGTCCTATAAAAGACCAGCACTCACATAGAGCCTCTTTGTGCAGGCTGTAAAATCATCCATTAATTAAAAATACAAAAAAACAAAAAACAAACGTGTGATGAAATCATGTGCTGGTGTGAATCTGAATAGCACCAGTGATGCCAGTGGAAAACTTAGTCTGCAGTCCTGACTGAGCATAGAAATATACAAGGTACCTGTATTTTTACTCAAGCTCTTCCTTCAAGAAGGATAACACACATCAGAGTAAGAGAGAGAGAAGGAGAGAGAGAGAGAGACAGAGAGAAACAGGAAGAGAGAGAGAGACAGGGAGAGAGAAAGAGAGACAAAGAGAAACAGGAAGAGAGAGAGACAGGGAGAGAGAAAGAGAGAGAGAGAGACAGAGAGACATAGAATGAGTGAGAGAGACATAGAGAGAGAGAGAGAGAGAGAGAGAGAGAGAGAGACAGAGAGAGAGTCAGAGACAGAGAGAGAGAGACAAAGAGAGAGAGAGAGAGAGACAGAGAGAGAGTCAGAGACAGAGAGAGAGAGACACAGAGAGAGTCAGAGACAGAGAAAGAGAGACAGAGAGAGAGAGAGAGACAGAGAGAGAGACAGAGAAAGAGAGAGACAGAGAAAGAGTGAGAGAGACCGAGAGAGAGAGACAGACAACAAGACAAAGAGAACAAGCGTTGGAGAGAGACAGACAGCTGGCTGAGGGCCCAGTGGGTGTACCTGTGCCTCCCCCAGGCCCAGCTCGATGGCCTCCAGGCTCTTCCGGAGCAGGCCGGACTTCTCCTGCGCTGCGGGAGGTGGAGTACAGTCCAGCAGGGAGTTGAGGAGCTGGGCGTGCTCGCCCCGCAGCGTCTCCAGCCCCTGCATCACCGCCTTCGTGTTCAGCACTATCTCATCCTGACTCAGCCTCTCCAGAGCCTCCTCCCTCGGGTACACCATGGTGGACATCGCTCACGATCGCAGCACAGCCGCTGGACACACAAGAGAAGGAAAAGAGCAAAGGATGACGATTTTATTTTTAAATCTATATCTCCTGAACACTGCTTAAGAGCAAAACAAAACTATCTGATTTCATCAGCCTCGCTGCATAAACCTGTGCACATGTAACCATAACCCGAGGTATCTTTTCCCGGATGATAATTAAAGTCATCCCAGTGAGCCGCTCCATATCAAATTTCCCGGCTCGGCTCGGACAATCGGATTCCGCAGTCCTCTGGGGGACGTCCTTTCGAGACGGATATTAAATCTGACGCTGTAACAGACCATGATTGAATCCGTTGCCTGTTCACGTCAGCCGCTTTAGAGCCTGACGGACGATAAGGCGAGCAGAAACGCTCAAACCAGACCAGGGAAAGATAAACCCCGGATGTCTGCTATCTGTCAGGGGTCGTGTTACGTCACAGACACCATCATCAGCCTGCTGGCCGAGCGATCGCACTCCGCACTCCTGTACACGCCGTCCGTCTCCGGCGGTGGACCGAGACCTCAACGTGGACGCGTCAGTACGCAGTCAGCAAGAATCCTGCTCAAGCAAACGTCCTGCTTGATCACCACCCAGATCCTGAGTACGCACAAAAAAAAAAAAAAACCTTCTGAGCTGCCACTAGGTGTCTCCATCCTGCCTCCTGCATCATCCCTCCATCCTCCATCCTCCATCCTCACACCCTGCAATGCAGCAAGATGCTGAACCGCAAGCAAACAACGTTTTTACAGCCTCACACCACACCACACCTCAGGACATGTCCTCCACCTGTCTCCACACCGCTGGAGGACCACATGCGATCCATAGACACAGGAAATGTGACGTGACATGACAGAAATGACGCCTGATCGCATGGATCCATGAAGGTGACCGCGTCGGGAACCAAACGCAGAGATCCAGGACTAGTACTCATCATCATCATCATCATCATCATCACTAGCTAGCTACCTTGTCTAGACAAAAAAATCACACAGATGCATCAGTTAGCTAGTTAGTTAGTTAACCTAGAACACCCGTTCTGCTTTAACTATCCAATATTTCACAGCTAGCCTAGGTATAGGACATGATTTTAGGCTTAAAGCCAGCTTTTAGACATCATACAACAACAACAACACAATGAACCACGACACTTATCACAGCTAGCACCACTTTGTTTACATGTTTACCTTCTCCACTCAGTGGTAAGGCTTTATCCAAGGATGGAGATGTGTAAAATAAAGCGTAAGGTATTTATATATATTTATATTTATATATATGTCGTTAAACTAAACGGTGCTGAGGTGAGAAGCGACGCTCTCCAGGAGCTCAAGCATCCTCCAACTAGCGATAACTGACTGACTAGCGGCTAATCACCGGAGCTCTTTACCGCGTCTCTTCTGTTTATTCTCTCACTTTTCTCAGCACAGAACGGATAAAGTTTCACCCCTAAGCCCCGGAGCGCTCCCTGCGTCCATGCTCATGAGCGCTTTATAATAATGAAACATAAAAAAAAAACCCGCTACGAGCTCAGCGCACGACAGCGTCTCCTCGGCTTTCTATCTGACTGACTGACTGACTGACTGACTGAAATATGGCTGTTTGTACCAAGCGGCTCCC
>JAOVVH010000052.1:4693826-4704395 GCA_028566435.1 Scorpiodoras heckelii | reverse complement strand
AGCTATATGGTAAGTGGAACTGAGAAAATGGACGAGTGTAGAGAAAAGGAGGTGGTTATGAGGTTATGCCTGATTGGTGTACATGTACTAACCAGCACCACCAGGCATAAAATAGTTACCTGCTACATGCTCAGCACCAAATCCTATAAATTTAAAGTCCACTCAGTCCAGTACACATAACATGTATTGAATTTTATTTACTTTAAAATGTATTTGACATTTCTGTATTTCCTGTCATTTCCTGATGCGTAGTTTCTATATTCAGTGACTTGTAACAAATATCAGAATTCAGTAATCAGCAATTTTTGTTGTGTTTTATTTGTTGCCTGTAGATCAGCAATACTCGTGACATGGAGGCTGTCACCTTCAGGAAACTGGTTAAAGGCCACGCCTACTCGCTGACAGCAGTGGAGGAGGTGAGCTAGTGATGGCTGGTCGTGACATTAGACACGAGGGCTGAAACATTTTCTATAAATAGCTTGAAAATGAATGCGTTTGGGTTGCACAATGCAACTCCTCAATGGCATGATGAGAATGATGTACAAATGTAAGAGAAGCGAGACAGCTTTTAAAGTCTACAGTCATGGCCAAAAGTTTTGGTTTTCACAAAGATTACTGCTTCAGTCTTTATGGTGGCAATTTGCATTAACTGTAGATTATGAAGAGTCATCAGATGAGTTGCAATTAATTGCAGTCATTCCTTGCCATGAAAATTAACTTAATCACAAAAACCCCATTTCAACTGTATTTCAGCTCTGCCGCAGAATGACCTGCTAACATCATTTCAATGAACTTCTCTTTAGCTCAGGAGAAAGTGTTAATGAAGACAAGGCAGCTGATATCACCCTGTCATGCTGATTGAATTAGAAGAGCAGACTGGTTGCTTGAAATCATTGTCTTCTTCTATTAACCATGGTTACTTCCACGGAAGCAAGTGTAGTCATCATTGCTTTCAAAAGGGCTTCACATGCAATTGCTGACAACAGACATTGCTGCTTGTAAGACTGCACCTTCAATTGCTGTGAAGAAGGCTTCAGGGCACTCAAGAAAGTCCAGCAAGTGCCAGGAGCATCTCCTAAAGAGGATTCAGCTACAGGATTGGGTCACCACCAGTGCAGAGTTTGCTCAGGAATGGCAGCAGGCAGGTGAGAGTGCATCTGCACACACAGTGAGGCAAAGGCTTTTGGAGGATGGTCTGGTGCAAGAAGGGCAGCAAGGAAGCCACTTCTCTCCAAGAAAAACATCAAGGACAGACTGATATTCTGGAGGAAGTACAGGGATTGGACTGCAGAGGACTGAGGTAAAGTTATTTTCTCTGATGAAGCCTCCTTCAGATTGTTTTTGACATCTGGATAAATGATTGTCTGGAGAAGAAAAGGTGAGCACAGCCATGAGTCCTGTGTCATGCCAACAGTAAATCATCCTGAGACCATTCATGTGTGTGATTTTCTTCTCATCCAAGGGAGTGGGTTCACTCACAAATTTGCTTAAGAACACTGCCATGAATAAACAATGGTATGAAGACATCCTCGAAGAGCAGTTTCTTCTTCTAATGATCCAGGAGCAGTCTGGTGATGAACAATGCTTTTTTCAGCATGATGGAGCACCATGTCATAAGGCAAATGTGAGAACTAAGTGGCTCTGTCAACATAACATTGAAATTTTGGGTCCATGGCCAGGAAACTCCCCAGATCTCAATCCCATTGAGAATCTGTGGTCAATCCTCAAAAAGCAGGTGGACAAATAAAAACACAGAAACTGTGATAAACTCCAAGCACTAATTAGGGTGAATTGCAGAAGTCTTGAAAAAGACGGGTCAACACTGTAAATATTTAGTCTTTGAATAAACTTGATGTATTTGTCAATAAAAGTAAAAAAAAAAACTTATGAAATGCTTAGAATTATACTTCAGTATACCACAGAACCATCTGACAAAAAGATCTAAAAACAGTGAAGCAGCAAAGTTTGTAAAATCCAAATTTGTGTCAGTCTCAAAACTTTTGGCCACAACTGTATAGCTTTCTACTGGGTTCATGCTGTCTTTTCTCCGATGTTCAAATGTTAAACAGAAAGTTCTGTCCCTTTAGTTCAAACAAAAAAGAAAACAATATACTTAGAATTTTGTCATTTGTACCAGAGGCATTTTGGGAAATTATTTAGCCTTCTAAATAATTTGATTCTTATCACTTTTAAGAATTGAATGAGGATTTCAGCTGCATTGGCAGTTTGATCACGTACACACTCTCGAACCCATTTACCCAAACACTGATAAACTAGTATAAATGTACGAAAATTTAATGCTCTTCCAAGACATTGCTGTAGGTCTGTTGAGCTATATGGCTGTAAACACGGTGTAATGTGTGTGTGTTAGGTGGTTTACAGAGGAACCCCTACCAAGCTGGTGCGCATCAGAAACCCCTGGGGAGAGGTGGAGTGGACCGGAGCTTGGAGCGATGAGTAAGAAGGAGAAGTTTTTATGCAGATCATAAAACGGAATGCTGATAATGTGATGCATCTCATCCTACTGGTCTGTTTTCAGTGCTAGAGAGTGGGATGGTGTGGACTCATCTACCAGGGGCAGACTGCAGAACCGCAGCGAAGATGGAGAGTTCTGGTAAGTGTGTGTGTGTGTGTGTGTGTGTGTGTGTGTGTGTGTGTGTGTGTGTGTGTTTATATGATGATTTAGGAAGGTTTGCTTTATTAGTAATCTCAATGCATTGACCTCTGTTTCTCTCTATCTGCTCCCTGCTTTCCTTCTTTCTCTCTGTTTCTCTTTTCCATCTCTCTCTTTTCTCACTCCTCCAATTCATTCTCTCTCTCTCTCTCTCTTTTGCTCTCTCTCTCTTCTCTTTTTCTAACTCTATCTATCTGTTTGTCTGTCCTTCTGTCCATCGCTTCTCTCACCTTCTCATTCCCCACATCTTTCATGTACTCTTTTCTGTCTCTCTTCTCTCACTCCCCCTCTTTCTTCTCCCTCCTCTCCCTCTCTCTCTCTCTCTCTCTCTGTCTATGTCTCTGTTCTATGTCTGTGTGTTTCTCTGTTCTATGTCTGATTTTATGTCTTTTGTCTTTTCCTCTCTCTCTCTCTCTCTCTCTCTCTCTCTTCCAGGATGTCATTCCAGGACTTCCTACGGGAGTTCAGCAGGTTGGAAATCTGTAACCTGACAGCGGATGCTCTGGAAGAAACTCATTTGATTAAGTGGAACACGTCTCTCTATACGGGCGAGTGGAGGAGAGGTAGCACGGCTGGAGGCTGCAGGAACTACCCAGGTGTGTGTTTGTGAGTGTGTTTAAGTTGCCAAGTAAGATTAAGTCACCACTGTCAAGGTTCAAATATTAATCCTTCTCCTTCAACTTACCCACAATCCTCAGCTACGTTTTGGGTCAACCCTCAGTTCAAGATCAACCTGAAGCACCCGGATTCTGCAGATCATAACAATTGCACCTTCCTAGTGGCTCTGATGCAGAAAGACCGCAGGAAACAGCGCAAAGAGGGCAAAGACATGGAGACCATCGGTTTTGCTCTATATGAGGTATGCGCTGTTTCATAGCCTCTAAATCAAATGAAGTTGTTTAATATCACTTCAGTTTATTTTTTCTTACTATCTCATGTCCTTCTCTTTCAGGTTCCCAGTGAGGTATGATGGTGGCTGCTGAAATTTTCTCCTATTTGTCTTGAGTGTTAGCTTCTGTATGAAAATTTTAAACTATACACTGTGAAAATGTGTGCGAGCATCAGGTATGTGAGCACTTGTACAGGTGTCAAGACAAAGTTGGGTGACTATAAATTCATGGATGTGTCCTCTATCTCTGGCAGTACGCAGGTCAGTCAGCAGTTCACCTGAAGCGTGATTACTTCCTCACACACGGCTCCAGCGCTCGCTCTGAGCTCTTCATCAACCTGCGTGAGGTCAGCTCACGCTTATCCCTTCCCCCTGGGGAATACATCATCGTCCCGTCCACGTTCGAACCTCAGAAAGAAGCCGACTTTGTGCTGCGTGTCTTCTCTGAGAAACCTGCTGACCATGAGTGAGTGATGGGGAAGAGGGAACAAACGGCAGAATTCTGTTTAGGTTCAGGACAAATAAGTTCGATACAGTACACTTGTACCAGTCTCAGCTGCTGTACACTGAAGTACCAGAAAAACTGGTATACTTGGTAGGTCCGCCACGGGATCTTGGAAGGAAGGTTGCACAGTCCTCAGTCTGATGTTTGTTGAGGCCCCAGCATTGAATTCCAATGTTACTTGAGGCAGCGTTGCACGCCTGTCACGTGAAAAGATTCTTGCCAGCCAACGCTGGTCACGTTCACCCAGAGTCTTTTTACAGCCACAGTAATAAGTTCGAGATTTTGCTGGAATTCTTGTAATCACGGTACACCCTTGAAATGCTTATATGTGAAAATCCAAACTTTGCTTCTACCTCTGAAATGCTACGACCCATCTCACGAGCTCCAACTATTAAACCACGTAGAAAATCACAAAAACGTGATAACTTGTGATTCTCATGGTGGAAACAGCTCTAGAAGCTTCCATAGATCTAGGTCTGTTGTGTTATATACACGTTGGTGGATGGAACCAATTATGTGCTTAGGTGGCGTTGCTATGTATTTTGCACAGGCAGTTTTTCTGGCACTTCAGTGTATTTAATTGCATTGTGCTGTTATAAGAGTTGGTACTGTTGATATCCGGCCATAAAGTGTGCTTTTACTCAGGAGAAATCAAATAATGGCATTTTTGATTTAAGCTCTTGAATTGTTCTTGTAGACAATCTACTAGGCGAGTGACGGCTTTTGTTGTCCATGCACAGTGAATGAATTTAATTCAGTCAGTGCAGCTTTTAACATGTGCATATGTGTAGAGCGATTGAGAAATTCCTGACCCAAATATATTTTCCCATGCTTTAGGGAAATGGATGATGAAATCAAAGCTGATCTTCCCAAAGTGGTGAGCTGGAAACCATGCAGATGCACAAATGTCAACCTTACTTAACTCACATAATGGACAATTACAAACCTCTAATCTCTAACCTAAATTTCCTGCTGAAAATCCTGAGTAGTCCATAATCTGTATGCTTCGAACCTGTTCTCAAGCATCTCACCAGACATTAAAGAAGTACGAGTTAAGAATTTGTAACTAGCACTGCTTCTGTCTGTGTATTGTCCTTCTTTCTGTCAGAATTATTTGGATGAGAGACACATTGATGCTGGATTTAAGAGTCTCTTCAGACAGCTGGCTGGACCGGTAAGAACAATCAGGATGTTTCGACAGCTCCTTATAACTGGATTACCTCAGTACAGTACTTTATGAACCTAATTCAACAGTTAAAAATTTCTGTAAGCATTTTGATCTCACGAGTCCATATGCTTTTTTCTCTGTATTTACCATGCGCTTTTTGTAGGACATGGAGATTAGTGTCACAGAGCTCCAGACTATAATGAACAGAATCATGAGCAAGCGTGAGTCTTCAAACATGACCAGTGAATTTTTCTTTAAAACAGATTCTCAACAGACGTCAGTTCACAGGCAACAAGTTTAGGCAACATCACATTAACATACTGCTGAATATCTTCTTGTGCATAAATGTAAACTCTCCTTTTATTTTCTCATAGATAAAGACCTGAAGTCAGATGGCTTTTCTCAGGAGGCATGCCGCAGTATGGTCAATCTCATGGATGTATCCTTACCACAGTGCTGCTCACGTAGAGCTTTCTTTCTTTCTTACTTGTTCATTCTTTTTGTTAGATTACTTTGTTTATTTCTTTTGTTTAATCTATCATACTTTTATGTTAATTCTGTCATTGCTGGTTTGTTTGTTTTTTCCTTCCTTCCTTCCTTCCTTCCTTCCTTATGTGTGCATATAATATATATTTAATTTGTCTTGATCTAATGAAGAATTATTGTTATTGCTGCCGTTGTTAGTAGTAGTTGTACTACAACTACTTTTGGTTATCTTGATCATTACAATTCTCTTTTATAATCCAACACTTTATTAACACCTTTTTGAACTCTAATTCCTATACAAATTCTCTTGAAAAGTCAAAGTCTCTGCTAGAACTAATACTTAATGCCTTTTGAAACAAATTATGTGCTAAAATCCAAAACCTTTCTACAACTACAAACCTCTTTTCCAGAAAAGTTGGGACACTTTCTGAAAATGCGATGAAAACTAAAAGGTGTAATTTGTTAATTCACACGAACCTTTATTTAACTAATAAATGTATAAAGAAAACATTTTCAGTGTTTTTACTGACAAACCTAAATGTATTTTGTAAAAATAAAAACAGAACAATGTGACACCTGCAACACACTCAAAAAAGTTGGGACAGAGGCAAAATAAGACTGAAAGGTTTATTTTAGTAAAACAATTAGCAGTTTAACTGGTAACAGATGAGGTCATCAAGATTGAATATAAAAAGAGCATCCACCAAAGGCTTAGTCTTTGCAAGCAAGAATGGGTTGTGTTTCACTACTTTGTGCCAAAATTCGTGAGAGAATTGCCAGTCAGTTCAAAGACAAATGTTTCTCAGTGCAAGACTGCAAAGAATCTAGGGCTTTCACCATCCACAGTTCGTAACATCATGAAAAGATTCAGGGAGTCAGGGGAAATCTCAGTGCATAAAGGCCAAGGGCAGAAACCGCTGCTGAATGTGTGTGACCATCGAGCCCACAGGTGGTACTGTTTGAGAAACCATCATGCTACCATGATGGACAAAGCCACATGGGCTCGAGAGTACTTTTAAAATCATTGTCACTTAACACAGTCCATCGCTGCATCAGGAAATGCAGCCTGAAACTGTTACCAAGGGATTGTTCAAAAACCAACAGTCTGTGATGGCATGTGTGTGCATCTTTGCCCACGGCATGGGGGATCTGCATATGTATGTACAGGTACCATTTATTCAGAGGCTTATATTGGTATTTTGGACAGACATGCTGCTGTTTCAGCAGGACAATGCCAGGCCTCATTCTGCATGAGTTAAAACAGTGTGACTTAACTGGCCTGCCTGCAGTCCAGATCCGTCTCCTACTGAAAATGTATGGCGCATCATGAAGAGGAGAATCAGACAACAGTGACCACGGACTGTTGAGCAGTCTTGTACACAGCAAGAATGGGCAAATATTCCACTTGCAAAACTGCAACAATTAGTATCTTTAATTTCCAAACAATTCAAAAGTATAATTAAAAGAAAAGATGATGTGACCCTGTGGTAAACACGCCTCTGTCCCAACTTTTCTGGAAATGGGGTTTGTTGTAGTTGTAGTAGCAGTCTTTCTCTCATGAATGTCTTTTGATCTGGATTGTGTCTCTACACCTTCTGTCTGGACGGCAGGTCCGTGCCTCCTTCCCAACTTGAGTTATTCTCTGTGACAGATATGTTCAGACAGATGGCAGCGGTAAGCTGGGACTCACAGAGTTCCATGTGCTGTGGGAGAAAATCAAACACTATCTGGTGAGTTTGCTTAAAGTTATCACCTGCTTAGTTATTTCTACAAAAGAGACAATTAACATGAAATATGTTAGAATATGTAATGTGCATTATGCTAGCTAGCTCATTTGAACAATATAACCTCTTCCAGATATGTAATGATGCAAATATTTAACAAAACAGTAAATAAATGTTCTTTGGGCTACGTGACAAACACTGTCATTCTTGTCAGGGTGTTTGCCTTGTGATTGGAATATAGGGGTTATTGAATTATACAAACTAAAAATTGGTTTCTCTCTCTTCCTTGCTCAGGAAGTGTTCAGGAAGTTTGATGTGGACAAGTCTGGCACAATGAGCTCATATGAGATGCGCATGGCCCTCGAATCAGCAGGTGAGTGCATTCACATTTCGTGACCCCTATCTGTATAGCTGTCCATCCAGGGCTAAGATAGAAATTGTGATCTCTAGAGAAAAGCACATGTTTCAAGACCCTGGATTTTTCAGCATATAATATTTACTGTGTGGCTGCTAATCTCTGTCATCAGTTTCTTTGTGTGTGTGTGTGTGTGTGTGTGTGTTCAGGTTTCCATTTTTAATGTTGTTTTCCTTTTTCCCACCAGGCTTCAAGCTGAACAAGCATATATTCCAGTTGATTATTTTGCGCTACACAGAGCAGGACCTGACCGTCGACTTCGACAACTTTGTCACCTGTCTAGTGCGCCTGGAGACCATGTTCAGTGAGTGACCAGTGCACACTCTCAAATAACACTTGTTAGATTTTATCCTTAAAGATAAGTATTCAGTGTCATTAGACTCTCTAAGATTGCAAAAGCTAACATTCTTATTCTACGGTTTTGTTTCTACAGATACATTTAACACTTTAGACACTGACACTGATGGAATCATCTCCCTAAACTTTAACCAGGTTTGATCCTTAGTTTTCTCCTGATTGAATACCTGACTCTATGTAGTGTATTATGTAAGGAATAAAACAAAATAGGTTTCCTATAACAACACATCCTCAAGTGTGTTATGTCTCTCATACCAGAGCAATTTGTCCTGAGCGGAAAGGTGTGAAAATGTTTTTCAATGGATATGTCACTAATTTGACTTACTAAGTCATTATTTGAAGTCAATGATTTACTAAGTGAAAATAGAGGTATTAAGTCAGAATAATGGTTTGGTCAAAATAACAACTTACTAAGTTAAAATAAGGACTTAGTAAGTCAACATAATTAGATGCTAAGTCAAAATAACTCAGTAAGTCAAAATAATGAATCTGTAAATAAAAAATAATAAGATTCTAAGTCAAAATAACTCAGTAAGGTTAAATAAATTTATAAGTCAAAAATAATGAGGTGCTAAGTCATAATAACTCAGTAAGTCACAACAATGAATTTGTAAATCAAAAATAATGAGATACTAAGTCAAAATAACTCAGTAAGTCAAAATAACAAATTTATAAGTAAAAAAAATAACTCAGTAAGTCACAATAACAAATTTGTAAGTCAAAAATAACTCAGCAAGTCAAAATAACTGTGTCACAAGAACGAATTTGTAAATCAAAAATAATGAGATACTCAGTCAAAATAAATTTATGTCAAAAATAAGTCAGCAAGTCAAAATAACTGCCACAATAACAAATTTTGTAAATGAAAAATGAGATGCCAAGTCAAAATAACTCAGTATCACGCCCCCACTGCAGCACCGTGTAATATAGAGTTACAAGAATTATTGCAGTTTAGAAACAATGACGTACAAATATCAGAATTTTTTAACTGTATTTGTACACATATAATAATGTTAAATGTGAGCCTACTGACAACTTAAAATGCAAGACAATGTTTCACCATGTAGAGGCACTTGACTTAATACAGCCTTCAGAAGCGCTTAACTGAGTAGTGCATAACTCAAGGGCAGAATACCACGTAAATAAAATTAACATAAACGCCCAGATTTTGGGATTCATTTTCTATTTTAGCTCTTTTAGAGCTCCTATTGTAGAAAACTGATCAACTTCTTCTGACCAATCTGAATCGAGAGTATAATACATATAATACTACTGTATGATTATATATTCTGATGATATTATATATATTCTACCAGTCAAAAGTTTTAGAACACCCCAAATTTTACAGCCCCAGACCATCACACTTCCTCCTCCATGTTTGACAGTTGATGTCACACTGTGGAACCATCCTTTTGCCTACTCGACGACATACAAAGATCCTGTGTGATGAACTGAAGATTTCAGATTTTGATTCATCAGTCCATTATACCTTCTTACAGTCTTCAGTAGTACAATGGCAGTGCTTCATGGCCCAGGCAAAACTCGTTGTCTTATTCTGACGTCTTAGCAATGGCTTTCTTGCTGCAGCTCGTCCTGTCAAACCTGCAACTCGAAGTCTTTTCTTCACAGTTGAAACTGAGACTTGCTTACTACGGCCACTATTAAGCTGTGCTTGAAGCTGTTGTCCTGTGAGCCGCCTATCACACAATCTGTTAACTCTCAGAAATTTGTCCTCCGATTCAGTTGTGTCTTTGGGTCTGCCAGACCTCTTCCTGTCAGAGTTTCCCCCAGTTTATGAGTTCCTTTTGATGGTGAAGAAAACTGTACTCACTGACACCATGACTTTCTTGGCAATTTCTCTGTAGGAAAGACCTACATTTTTAAGTGTTATGATGGTCTGTAGCTCTTCCATTGTTAATTGGAACAATGGAATTAGCAACACACTACTTTCTGCAGTACAATACTGTTCGACTGATGCTCACGAGGGTATGGTACCACAGTGTGTTCCAACACTGCTTTTATGCAGACAGAGAAGGTTGTAAGCTATCAAGAAAAGTTGGAACACCTGTAGGAATTAGCAGCACCAGCTTTCAGTGCTTGATCAAACTTCATTGCTGCAGAACAGCTTTAAATTGTTAACCCATTGTATGTTCCCTGAAAGAGTCCTTTTTGTATAATTCTGAAATGTACATTATTTGACAGTTTTGGGTAACCTTACCTTTTTTTTTTAACCGCTGGCAGTTCAGCACCTACCTTTGTACCATTCCAAGCTATTCATTGGAGTTGAACGATTTGAATTGCAATAAATAAGTGGAAAAATTGGGGTGTTCTAAAACTGTTGACCGGTAGTA
>JAOVVH010000052.1:4415083-4427214 GCA_028566435.1 Scorpiodoras heckelii | reverse complement strand
GAGAGAGAGAGAGAGAGAGAGAGAGAGAGACAGAGAGAGAGACAGAGAGAGAGAGAGAGAGAGAGAGAGAGACAGAGAAACAGAGAGAAGTTGCTCTGTTTCTATAAATACACAGGTTAACGCTCAGGTTAAACATCAGATTAACACTCAGATTAATGTTCAGATTAATGTTCAGATTAACGCTCAGGTTAGATGTAGGTGGAGCTTTGCATTCATTAGCTACTTACTATTTGTGTGCAAGGTTCGCATGAGAACAGTAAGACAAGTGTGTGTGTGTGTGTGTGTGTGTGTGTGTGTGTTTGTGTGTGTGTGCGTGTAGATGTGAGCATGAACTTGGTCGTAAAGAAGGCGCTCTTTGCATTATATACATATGGAAGAGCATATTTTTGCGTGTCAGTGTGTGTGTGTGTGTGTGTGTGTGTGCGCGGACGTTCGTGTGAAAGCTGTTTTAATATATGTAAATGTAGCATTGATTGACATTTTCTGTGTGTGTGTGTGTGTGTGTGTGTGTGTGTGTGTGTGTGTGTGTGTGTGTGTGTGTGTGTTGGTCTGAAAGCTGTTTCTATAAATGCAAATGCATCTCTTTGTATTATCTGTACACCCTGGAGAGTTTTGTGTTCCTGTGCATGACTGTGTGTGTGTGTGTGTGTGTGTGTGTGTGTGTGTGTGTGTGTGTGTGTGTGTGTGCGCGCGCGCAAGAGTGTGTGTCACTCAGCAGAAACAGGAGCATGTCGCAGCGCTGCTCGGTCGCCGCTACACAATAGTGTCACTCACTGCTCTCGTCACTGGGCTTTGCACCGCAGCTCTCCTAATGCGTCCATGTCTTTCCCCCTGTCAGCCTCATACCTTTACTTCCTCCCCCTCTCTTTCCTTTTTCTCTCTCTTTCAGGATATGAAGTCATCCCCCCATTTATTCCCCACCATCCACTATTTCACTCCATCCCTGTGGGCGATCCATCCTTCTGCAGTCGATTAGGAAAATGACGTCACCGTTGTTCTGTCTCTAAAGCATTGCATGTCCTTTACAGCACAGCGCTGCTGAATTCTGCGTTCTGATTGGTCAGTAGCTGAACGGAGTATCCCTATGGTGACGTTTCCTTAAGGAGACGTTTGTGTAGCACTTTTGGAAGGAGTCTCCAGTGTCAGTCTTTGTAATAGCCGAAAGATAAAACTGTAACTACAAATGTTCTCAGAGAAACAGAGAGCCTGGTGAGGGAACGGCTGCTTGTAGCATTTGCAACCAAGGAACATATACAGTCACAGTGCCGTGTCAAAGTATTTGCCCCCTTCCTGTTTTGTATCTTCTGTTTTTATGTTAATTTGACACATTTAAATGTTTCAGATCATCAAACTCATTTTAACATCAGATAAACACAAAACCACAAAAACAAAAACAAAAACAAAATGCAGCTTTTTAAATGATTATCTCATTTACCGAATTTCAGCATGTATTCAAATCCTGTATCACCCATGTGAAAAAGTAACTGCCCCCTTAGCTACCAAATCAACCAGTTAACTACATTCAACTGACTATTGGGTTTAATTTCAGTAGCCACACCCAGATCTGATTACTCCCAGACCGGCTGAATCTAAACATCACTTAAATAGAACCTGTCTGGATATGTGAAGCAGGCTAGAAGGTCTCAAAAAGCAGGTCACCAGTCTGTAAAGCGTTGGGAAGGGGCAAATACTTCATGGCACTGTACACTGAAGTACGGCTCTTTTTTGAGTTTTTTTTTTTTTAAAACAAAAATAAAAAAGAACCAAAAAGGTTTCATTACTAAGGTTAAGGTTAGAGTTTGGTTTAGGCATAGCATTAACTAGCCATATTAATAATTATGTTAATGGAAGTTGCTTTGAAGAATAGCAAAACAAAACAGTGTGTGTCGTGTGTGTGTGTGTGTGTGTGTGTGTTTGTGTGTGTGTGTATATTTTTATCTTGGTAGGCTTCAAGGATAGGACTATCTGACAGTTTTGACCTTTTGGGGACATTTGGCTGATCCCCATGAGGAAAACTGCCTTTTAACAAAAACATTTATTAGCTACAATAATAATTGTTCAAGTGGAAAGTCCTCGCAATGATAATGAGACAAACGTCTGTCTCTCTCTCTCTCTCTGTGTGTGTGTGTGTATACATTTCTGTCCCTAGTTAAATAAATCTGTCTACATGTAACCGTATGCTGTTTAGAATCCAATTAAGTCTTCTGCATTCATTTTACATGACATGATTGTGTATTTTGGCAAAACCACAGAATCTTCTGTCAAAAGATGAAGCCCAAACAAGAGAAGTTATCTAATTCACGGATTAGTTCAGCAAATATTTAGGTTTGGACAGTGGAACGATTATAAATCCTGTACACAGAAAGTGCTAGAAGGCCACATATGGCGCTCCACAGCTCGAAACACTCACCATTATGACGAAGGCGACGGGGCCGATGAAGCTCCAGATGAAGTGGTTATCAACTCTCAGCCAGCAGCTGCAAAACAATAGATGCGAAAACTGCATTTACTGATTCAATTCAACGTCCATGCAGATGTGAAAGACGATTCGATCATCAGTGAGTGTGATCAGAATCCTAAACCGAACGGGTGACGAGATGAAACCCGCGCCCGTGAAACAATTCTGGGGCGAGCTCTACATACACCCGTGTAACTTTGATTAACGATTCATACTGCGTAGGGAATGATTTATGTGTGTATTACGCAGGCCATCTGTATTTGAATCCAGTATGAGATGAAACTCTCCAACACAGTGATTCTTTCAGGCAAAAAGAGACAAACCACTAGGCAATTTAGACGGAAAACCAAATCTCAATCAGGTCCCTTTTCTGAAGTAGCAGAGTCGGCATGCAAAATCGTCACGGTCACAGTTTGCGTCTTTGTTCTCCGTGCTGGGATGCAAATTTGCCAAGATGGAATGGGAAAATATGCTCTGTGTGTCTTAAGCCGTGTACATGTTTAAAAAAAAATCCTCTCAGATTTTACACCGGTGCCCTTATAAAAATCTGACACAAAATAAAAAAAATTAATCCAGCTGGATCCGTGCTCTAACTGGGCGTCCCTCAATCGCAACAAAACGTACCAATAAAAAATTTATACGTGACCAAAACACAAACTAGCCGCGAGGAAAAGTGAAAGCTAAAGGTCACTCACGCTCTCTTGGTCCCGTAGCTCCTGTAATCGATGGCCGCCGAGATGGCAACCACTACAGCCGGGAAGAGGTATCCGGCCGCATAGTAGTACTTCCGCCGCGAGAATTCGCTCTCAAAGACCTCGACGAGCATGACGTACAGCTGCACGCCTTCCAGACACATCCAAGTGAACGCAGCCAGGAAAAAGAAATGAAGAATCCCGGCTACAACCGAGCACACGATCTGACAGACGACAAAGGGAATATACAAAAAATGACAGGGATAACACTGTTTGCAGGAAGCAACAGAAGGTCACCATAGAGACGGATGCCTAAATCATAACAGCAATCCATCCAACTGAGTTTCTGTTTGGAAATTGTTTTCGGGATGAATGTAGTGTGATTAATAACACATAAGTATTTTGACTATCTCAACTCTAGCACTGCGCAGTGTATAAACATTCTCCGGCATACTAAACAATATCTACGGCGTACGTCTATTATCTCTGCAAATCCGATCCTGAGCTAATCCTAATATTATGTTGTTGGTTTTGTTGTTTTGTCTGGCTTCACTGATTGAAAGGATCTCGCCACATTCATGAGTACGTTCGCTTACCGGAGGTTCTGTCATGTTGAATCCGACGAGGAAGAAGAGCTCGGCGATGAAGAGGTTGATGCACAGGTTCTTGTGGATGGTGTTGCGGTCGCTCTGCAAGCCCCGGAAAAAGCAGAAGGTGAAGATGCTGATGGCCAGGCAGACGAGCGACACGGCCACGCCCATGCGCGTCATAATGCTCAGAAGAAAATCGTGGACGCTTCCATCCCCCTGCGACAACAAGACAGCAGACATCACTGCTAATGCTTTCTTTACCTTCACAGGTGGTTTAGGTTATGATACAGATATCACATCCACAATACTATTTGCCCTCATGTCAGGGTCATAGTGGTTAGTTAATTTATTAGAAAATATTGTCTGCAGGTACAAAACAACAATAATCAGACATACCACATATGGAATATGACCGCTGCATTGAATGAACTGGAATAAGCATAACAAATTGCAAAATTATTGCTTAAGCAGTTCTTTGCGATATATAAATGTGTCGGTTGCAGCACCCCCCGTGGAGGAAATTTCACAAAATTTGATGTGCGTCTAAAGAATGTGGTACTGTTGCAGGATGCGAAATTTCAAAATTGTAGCTTAAGCAGTTCTTATAATATAAGAGATATTGTAATATGTCAGTTGCAGCACCCCCTATGGATGACATCTCATAACATATGGGGCGCGTCTAAAGAAAGTGGTAGTGATGTGGGGTCGTGAAGTCTGAGCCTTTACATCACAAGATACTGGCTAGCGAAGTGCTCGGTTTTATATTTGAACATTATTCACTAGGTGGCGTTACACCACAAATGAATCATAATGAGCTAGGGCAATACGCCTCCTGAGAGTCCAACTTGCCATAAAAGGTTTATCGTTTTAGACAAAACGGTTCTCGGATATTGCTCAAAAAGTCCTCTGCGGCTACCGCAGTTCAGGAGGAGGCTAGCACAAAGGACAACACACACCTTATAGATACAAACCTTATATTCCGTATCAGTCATGTAGAGCTAAGACCATACCAAGTTTCAAGTGGATTGGTGAAATCTAAGCATATGGTATCATCAACAAAACGTTACTGAAGAAAAAAACGCTAGAAGGAAAAAAAAACTGACAAAAACTAAATGACTGCCAGCGCTTCTGCGGCGGTCATAAAAATTATGCAAGCAGGATTAGAACAAACAATCCCGTGCACCATATGAGCCCAATTATGAAGTTAACTGATGTAGCTGAGCTTGAGGAATTCAAAGATCGTTGTCACATTTAGCCTCACCCACTTCAGATGTAAATCCAAATGCAGATACACATAGAGAAAGGTGCTAATACACTTGCTAACCCACTTTCTAAACCTGTTAACTTTGCCAGCTATCTAACATGACTTTTAATTTATGTTCATTGCTGTCTACCTAACAATAACTTTGCCCTAGCTACCTTGCTAGCTTGGCTGGCATTTAAATAGCCTAGCCATTTTACAAATGAAATGATTTTGCTTGCTAGTTTGCTAGTCTGGGTAACTCTAGCAAACATCACATCACATTAACTTCACGGACGTGATCTGATATGGTAAAGGTATTATATCAGGAAACCTAAAGATATTTTCTTCACTTCGTACATATCCGTCACAATATTTAGTGTGCTAAATGATCAAATGTAGAAGCTACTAAAGATATAGACATAGCTACAAAAATGTTTCTGTGATAGTGATTTTATATCTGGATACCCAAGTGTTGTTAAAGTATACAGTAAATCCAATAAAAAAGACTAGATTTTTTTTATACTAGGGATGACTTTTATAAAAGGGCTAGCAGGGATTATAAAGCCCAGGTATTGCTACCATCTATGACTCAGACATTAGACAGCAGGGGTGAATGTATCAGTAGCTCAGCTGCTCTGGACAAGCTGATTATGTGCCCGGGTTATCATTTTCTTTATTCGTCAATGTCCAGTAGACATGTTTTTGATAAGGCAGTCTGCTCACACGCTCATTGATCTCTTGTCCATGAACTAGAAAAAAATACGTCTTCAAGGATATGGTTAACCACTCCATCGGTTTCATAGATTTAATTGTAGCCTGATATGGGTATTAGTCCAATAAAAATATGAATCCAATCTGAAAACACTAACAAGTTCATCATGCATGTTTTTTTGTTTTTTTTTTTGACTGGATCGCATTGCAATCTTTTTTTCTAGCCTAGTTAACAGAATTAAAGCTATGTAACAGTACGCAAATTATTCTGCTTGCTAGCTTAGTAACGTAGTAACTTATTTGCCTTGCTATCTTGCTAGCTTTATTTAACATTATTTAGCTAGCTGGCAAATTTAAATTAAGCTACCAAGCTTAATATTTTAGATGCAAGTCCAGTTAGCTTTGTTCAACGTACAACATAAACATATCACAAGCTGGCTTGCTAGTCTAGCCTAGTTTAATAATATCGCATTATGTGCCTTGCTGGATGCTAAAGTAAATTTAAAGTTAACTAGCAACTACCATTCATTTTTTTATTCAATGCTAGCTACAAAAATCTCTTTAAAAAAAAAATGCTTCATATAGTAATCTGCATGCCTGATGCATGCATTTATCCATATATTTCAGCTAATTTCACATCTGAGTCTTGCATTAACTGTAAAATTAGTCATCAGCCCAAAAAGTAGCATAGCTAATGGTGGCATGGGTAATGAATGTGAAGGATTTGTCTACATTTGGACAGTTATTAGTTGTAAAGTCCTAAACATGCTCATTTTATTTAACCTGATCTAAAAAGGCGGACCTGTAAAGGGCCTGTGATGGTTTTATGCATCAGTGACGTATACGCCCTCGTTCACCCTGCAAGTATGCTAACCTGCTTTCTCATCAAACATCGAACTGTCGGCGTCAACAAGCGCACGCTGTGTTCTTGCTCACAGATCAAGCGTCTTCACTGCTCCCTGTCACTGCTAACAATTCACTTACATTCACAGATCTGATTCTAACGCTTGTACTGACAGCACCCTTGCTACAAACTCTCACACTCCTCCATGCCTCTCATTTTCCTGTGCCTTCCAGCTAACACCTACATACCACCATGTCGACGTTAACACCGTATTGCACGCCATCATCTTTAATGTCAACGCCAACATTCCACCCGCATCCCTGCTAATGCTTACCTTCAGAACCATCGCTGTCAAAGGCCCACAATCCACTCAATCACTGCTAACACCCACTTTCTCTGCTAAGGCTCGACGATGATGATAATTTAGCGTGACAGCATGGGCTGCTGTTTTCAGTCATTTGCAATCATTCGCCAACACTGATGGTCATTTACCATGACAGGATCAAACTACCCACTCTGACCACCAAAGATTCGTCTGGCTTTCTTTGAAGGCTGAAAAGGTCATGCTGCTAGAACATTGCAAATGAGGGCTGCGCCATACATGAATAAATCATTTAGCTAATCAGTGCCCTATGCTGCCTAATCAAATAAATATCGCCGGTTAAAAGAGATACCTCACTGGACTAGTACGAAGGAAAAATTAATACAATACCGGAAACGGAAATTATTTCTTTATGAAACTTTTCAAAAAAGTCTGAAGGATGGTCCCGAATAATGTGTTATGAGTTAATCATTTCTCAGAGCTAATTCCATTCGAGTAATTCAAGCTAAAGAAAAAGCTCCAATCTTATGATTCAGACTCATGATTACGTTTGGGTGGCATGCTTAATTCCTGATGCCTCTGGATGGATTATTACCATGGTTAAGATTGCTACTAGCATCAAGCTATGGATGGGGTAAAGTTCATGGGGCAAGACCTGTAATTATCTTCACCACAAACCCCATGTTTCCACATTTATTACAGACTAAATGCTAGCTGCTTATGCTATTAAACTTGTAATCCTGCTCTAATTCTACTGTTCATTGAAATATGGTCCCCAGTGCACTTAGTGTCCTCGGGGCTGTATTCAGCGGTGACGCAAACTGCTGCTCTGTGCAAGTCTCATGTGCTGTAAGAACATGTGTCCTAGCTGGATTTTAGCCACAAGCCATAAACACGAGTTCAATCCTGCAGCAGGTTTCCTACTCCTTCTGCATTAGATGTGGCACTTGTACTCTTGACAGCAATGAAGTTTTAATGCCTACCATTCCTCATTTCTTTTTGCGATAGTCAGACTGTTAGCATCTGCCTCCAGTTTAATCATTGGGCCTGCTGCATCAATCACAAGGTTTTACCACAGACATGAGGCTGGTGCCAGAACCAGCTTCTAATCTAATGCTGTTTACATGAGTTTAAGTGGTGTTTGTTTGAAGACGGAAGACACGCAAACGCTCTCCGTATGTTGCATGTTTAGAATGATGTTGTTAGCTAAGGACATCGTTAGGTAGCTAAACTACTGATCACTAAAACCATGTTTAGTCTAAAACCGCATGCTTGTTCATGCATATTAACTGGTGGATTCTTTTATTAGTACTCAAGAAAAGCATTCATGACCTTAGGTTCTGTTTCCCATTCATTCTTAACCCAGATAGAACTTTACAATCAGACCCCAGAAATGTAGACGTTCTTGTGGTCCACCTGGGTCAAAGTTTCCATACAGACCCTGGTTTCCCTTTCAAAAATATCGCCAAGTAGAACTCCTTTTGCAGAACCACTTTTCCTAAGAGAGTATACACTGGTGTTCAAGGCCCTTGGCTATCATTTGGCCATCATAATGGCCAAACAGCTGAGCAGTTCTCCAGCCTAGACCTTATTCCACAAACACAGGCTCCAGGTCAGTGGGAAAAGGATCTTTAGTGTTTTAGTCTGAGAACCAGCCCTTGACCCTTTTCTTCAGTTTGTCCCTCTGGAGAAAGGTTTTATTTGTAACAGACAGGGTTCTGTCTTTTCTATCAGACAGGGTTCCAGAGAAAATCATTTCAGGAAGCCTTAACTATAAAAAGAACTCATAAGAAACCTCATGAGGTACACTCTAGACCACCAGGCACTCGGAGCTACACCATCAACCCTTGGCCATATGGCCATCGCATCAGCCAAAATGTGGGGCAGTTCTCTGAATCAGACAAAGTTCCAAGGGACATTAGATAAAAACCGTTAAAGATTTCATTTAGAACCTTACAATGAAGGGTTTTCCTTTCACCATTTTAGAAAGCTAAGGATCTTTAACTATTCAAAGACCACCTGAGGAACCTTTATCTTCTACGAGTACACTTAAGGGCAGTTGTTAACTATTGTCTGATGGGTAGCATGTGTAAACCAAGGTGGCAAACCAAGCCAGTGTTCCCTCACCACGTGTCCTCGGTGGGCCATGAGGATGGCAAAGTTGGTGAGGTGACTGCACGAGCAGGTGGTGTGGGTCTTATTTGTCCCCAGGAGTTTGCATCCCTGAGTGGACCAGTATCCCATCATGCTCCTCTCCGAGTAGTTCCAGAACGAGCAGTTTGGATTGAAGTAGTTCTCAGTCTGAAAAGCAACCATTAACTCATGTTCAGTCATAAGTATTCATGATAATTTATCTATGAAGTCTCCCTCCACTATTTTATACTCACATCAAGGTGTTCAAGTGTGAAGATGACAGGCTCCGAGACGAAGATGCGACTGGACTCCTTGTTGATGGAGGCAGACAGGATGTGGGAGTTGACGGTGAGTGTGTGGTTCCTCACTGCTCCTCCTTCGCTCACCAGCCTGAGTGTGGCATTCTCCGTAGTCAAAAAGTGCCCAAGGTGTTTGTACAGCACAAAGACCAGCTTTGCAACACCTGTATTTCAGGAAAAGTTCATTATGGACCATGGACGGAAACCGGAGTACCCAGAGTAAACCAACATAGACGACATACAGACTCCACACAGAAAGTACCCAGACCGTTCCCACCTGGGGATCGAACCCAGAACCTTCTTGCTGTGAGGCAACAGTGCTCTCCACCGAGCCACTATGCTACCCATAAGATGTTACCAGGAAATGAGAATATCCAAGATGGAAGACTTTCTAGTGGTGGAAAACTTACTGGCTGTTAAAAAGCACTGACATTTCAGACTCTTTCCATAAACGTCTCCTTAAAAATCCTTGTACGCTGCATTTTGTTAAGCACTGGCACATCGTTTACCCGATTGATTATGAGTCTCGGATTAAGTAGCACATCCAGGATTAAAGTGCTGTGAATTCGCTGTTACTATAAACATGACGACATGTTACAGATAACTAATCAACACTACTCTTCTTACCACAGGTTTTTCTTTTTTCTATATTATTGCATCAAATTAAAGTATGAAAGTGAAGTAATGACCTACTGTGCTTGCACACAGAGCATTTAACCCATCCGTGCAGTGAAACACACATATACACACTAGTGAGGTGAGCACACTAGCCCGGAGTGGTGGGCAGCCCTGTCCACGGCACCCGAGGAGCATTCGGGGGTTAGGTGGCTTGCTCAATGGCACTTTAATCGTGTCATGTTAGTTGTGGGGATCGAACCGGTAACCTTCCGGTCACAAGCCTGGTTCCTTAAGCACAACCGGACGGCTAAACCGTAAGTGCCAATTTTATATCACAGTATAAAATGACTTCTCCTTACATCTTTATTACAGCATGACTGAAATATTCCATATTTCCTGAGCTGTGACTGGAAATGACGTTGGCACTATAACTATTTTTTGACTTCCTCATCATGTTATACAGTACTGCGATATCAGTATACCATCACACGGCAGGTCTCAGTGAAGCTACACATGATCCCCGACTGCTGTGAGGTCTTTGCGCCGGTAGGATCGTAATCCAGTTTAATTCTTCATTACACCACGCACACTGGAGGAGCACGGTCTTAGATTACAGTCTCGAGGAAGGGATGTTTTACTTCCGTCGAGTTGATTTAGCAGCCTACCATTCACACCCTGTCGTCGTTTGGACAACTTAACCTGTTTGTCACGGTTTAGACGGGTATGAAATTTCACTCCACACTGCCGAGCTTTGCTTCTTGAGGACAATGTTCCCAAAACAAACAAACAGAGGCCAAAACGTAATCTCTACTTTGTGTGACAACACAAATCCAAAGATCTGCGGCTCATGTTACGCCAGTTGTCGCTATTTGAAAGGATCTGTACAGTGCAAAATATTTAAAGTGTTTGTATGAGCGACATAGGAAACTCCTAGCAAAGGTAGAATGGAAATTTGCTGGATATCCTGGCAAAGCCCTTCACCTGGTGAACTGTCTGACATTTTCACATTTCACTGTTTTGCTCTGTCATGACGCTATCCAACAACTTCATCAAAGATTCGTGGTCTGAGTAAAAGTATATACAGTACAACATGATCTTTGAAGGAAGATGCCAGGGCAAGAATGCAAAGTGTGAACATTTCCACGCTGATTTGCTGTAATATATTTACGGTTTCTTAAAGTTCAGGTCTCAAAAAAACGTGACAGACAGAAATCCAGCTTTTTTGGTTGTTTCCCAGAATTCAGTCACAGCGCCATCCATCAGGATTTCCCAGAACCTCGCCTATATAATAATGCATGGCTCAAGAACCAGTTCAACTTGCTGAATAGACAGGTTTGAAACCAGTCCATGTGGGTGTGTCCTAGAATACTGATAAACCCTTTTGATAGACATGTTCTGTTTGAGACTCCCAGCCTGCTACTCTAAGACTGGGGATGAACCTAACAGTGTAAACAGCATAAATCAAGGCCGTTCACTCTTACATTACATGTCTGAACCCATCCAATCACAGATGTCTTACAGTATAACAAACATTTTCCTCTTTCACTTGCTAGTTCACTCGTTATTTTGCACAGACAATGACAGAGCATTTTTACATTAACAAATCATTATGGTTGAATATCTGTAGATGGTGTGAGTAACAAGAGTCTTGTGACTGGTCACAGACTAGTTATTCAAAATTAGACATGAAGATTTTTGGGAAAAACTTCACTTGGTGAATTCACTATTTGTTTAGACTCTGTGCTGCATGTTGTGTCCACTAAGACCAACATTAACCTAGTTAGAAAGCAATCAGAGATTTAGCCTTTCTGGTAGATTTACGCATCTGAAACTGAGCTAGGTCTGCATTCGATTTTACGCACCGTTCTTGCTGTTTAATTTGACCGTGTTGGCGGGGAGCTGGATGGTGGCACCTCCTTTGCTTGTCTGCGGAAACTTGAAGTCCTGAACATGGCCGTCTGTACTCAACACGTACACATCCAGCACTGCGGGAAAAAGAAACACAAGACACACCGGTATTACCATTACAGGTCAAATGTTCTAGCTATATAAATACTGGATACATGATTTAATAAATTAATAGATTATTTTTATAAGGCTATAATTGCCAGAGATAACCAAAAAACACATTGTTTGTTCGTTTGTTAATTAAGAATGGCTATCTATCTATCTATCTATCTATCTATCTATCTATCTATCTATCTATCTATCTATCTATCTA
>JAOVVH010000052.1:4398510-4409156 GCA_028566435.1 Scorpiodoras heckelii | reverse complement strand
CTATCTATCTATCTATCTATCTATCCATCCATCCATCCATCCATCCATCCATCCATCCATCCATCCATCCGTCTGTCTGTCTATCTATCTATGCCGAATTTGCTTGTTAGAAATCTCCTTCATGCCCAGAACGAGACATTAACAAACCTCTTTCATCTTTTATAATCAGCGCTACATAACAGCACTATTAAGCGCTGGTGCTGACAGAAAGCTGTCATCTCACCCAGAAACTCTATCAGCGACTCGCTCTCTCAGAGACTCACTTATGTTCTCTGCAGGCACTTTGACGACGGCCGGCTCGATCAGGTTGTCAGCGAGGACGAAAGCTCCTTCCTCCAGTGTGTCCAGCAGCATGGTGGCGGCGTGTGTTTGCTCTGTCGAGTTCATGTCCTCCCATGACTTCAGCGCTTCCGGTCTCAGGAGGTTATCCACCGTGTCCACGATGGCCTGCATGCAAGAAAAGCAGAGCGGTGAGGATTTACAGCTGGAATTTAACTTCGTTAAAAATAAAAAGCTCTATACGTGAATGCAGGCCAAGGCAGTGTAACAGAAGCTAATGAGACTCATGAAAACTGAGTAGGACCATGGAGGAGGGTCCGAGGGTATTTGCACGGGTATTTGGCACAAACAAGGTCCAGTGTTTGAGTGTTGTGTGATACCTTTGTCGTTTAACCATTGCCATGGTTTATTATTTCAAATTCCATCCGGAAAAAAATGCTCAATATGTTTTTAAATCAATGGAGCATTCTTCTTTGCCTCCATATCCTTACAAAGCTCTTGTTTTCCAAAGACCAATTACGGCTACATTCCATAACAGGATCTGACCACATTGCCCTCAAAATGTATGCTTTTTCCTGTGTGAGAGGGAGGGGAGGGGTGGCTTTAAGGCTTATCGGTCGACGGGATCTGTTTGCAGAAGCCCGGCGGACTGGAGGAAAATGGCATGTTCACCTTCGCTTTCTCACTCCTAATCGCAAGCTTTTCATTTCCTGAAGCCTGGAGCACAGTACTAACTGAATTAAACAATCCCGACGCTACTCGCTGCCTCGTTTAAACAGGCCGTGGACGGCTCCCAACATCACACAGTGGCCACTTATAGGGCAGTGTCACTCCAGGCGTGCTATTAAAGAGGCAAGGAATAAAGCTCAGCAGAGGCTTGTTGGCTTTCCACCGTGGACTCCGTGATTTACTGAAGATAAAGCGGCTTTAAGGCCGGCAAGGTCTCATCCTCACAGGAAGCTCTTCAGTTGCTTTAGCACGCACAGTGAGAATAATAATGCTGTTTCACGGCTTTGTGTATTTCATGATTAAACCAGAGACAAGTCAGTTTAGCCTGTGATTAAAACCACGGACATTTCATCTTTTTTTTTTTTTTTTGATTTTGGCAGTAAATTGTTTAAAAATGTAATAAAGTAATACAATTAAAAAGTTTCACTGAGAAAATGGTAACTTGCATCATTAGAAAATAATTGCATTTCTTTCCAAATACATGAACATGAAGTTAGATTACAAACAGCTTTTGCCAACTTGTGTCTGTTTGTTTAATTGTTCATTTGTTTTATAATTTTTTTCTTGGCCTTGGGTGATATATAAGTTAAACATACTATTGTTATTATTTTTTCTATTTTTATTTATTTATTTTTTGCAGATACATCCCAGTAACCTTGTAGAATATTTCATAAAATTCACACCTATTATTAAAAAATGTTGGTCTTTTATGATTTTTTAAAATTAATTAATTAACTTACTTATTTATCTACTTATTTATTTATTTATTTTAATCTACAGTTACATCCCAGTAAGCTTATAGCAGGACAACATTTTATAAAATTCACACTTGCTATTAAAAATGTTGGTGTCTTTTTATTATTATTATTATTATTACTATTATTATTATTATCATTTCAAGATTTTTTTTCCAGATTTATTTAAAATTACAGATTCTTACTATTCAGTTTCTGTAAAAATTTGAAAGGTAATTGTTTAAAAAAAAAAAGAAAAAGGGATGTGTTACAAAAAAGGAAGGTCTTAAAACCTTAAAAAAAAACCTGTGTGTCTTAAGCTTTCTGAACTTCATCATTCCATCACTAATGTGAAAATCTACATTTCCTAGAATCAAATACAACTTTTAATTCACTGTCTAAAGAATGAAACACTTTGGGGGCGTGCTGTTACAGGAAAATAATCAACGACAAGGCAGTGTGATTAAGCCAGGCATAAAGCGGAGTTAGAGTTTCCATGTACAGCAGGATTTAGTTTAACATATCAGTGATTGTACTTTCATTCATTTTCACTGATTGTGTTTTCATTCTGTTTATGTGGAGTGCCTGTCGTACACGTCTGTGTTACTATAGAAACGATAATGCGTTAGGACACGTTACATTTGTATTACATCAGGACACATTGCATTTATATGAACCTGATGTTAATTCAGTGCTGTGACAAAAAAAAGAGAAAGATTTTACTGTTCTGTTACATTCAGTCATAATCTAGTAAACGTGAAGTTGCCTAATGATTGTATTTGCAGGTAAACACACTGTTTGACCTGGTTGTTATATAAACTGCAAAAAACCTGCATGTGGAAACTTGCTCATTAATTCACAAACGGAAGAAGCCCGAGCTCTTCTGTGGATGAGCGGTGTTTACACCATCAGAAGCGAGTACTTGGCGCATTCTTAATCTGAAGAAGGTTTGTCAACACTAACATCTGAATGGAGAGGGACTTTGAGGCAGAGATCATAGCATACATTTGGGGAAGCTGGCACGCGAAGCGAAGCAGGCCGTCGTCTGCCTATTTCTCTCGGTAGACAAAAGAAAGAAGGAGAGGGGAAAAAAACACCATCACATGAATAAAGCCCAGTAAGAAATAGGCTCACGTGACACCAGGCTGGGATTTTTTTTCTCCATCGAATGTTTGGTTCTTTCAGAGGCAAAAAAAAAAAACAAAAAAAAAAACACACCCCAGAGTTGGGAAGATGGTTTTGAGAAAAACGGGAAATGTTTCCGATATGAACAGGAAGTCTCGGAATCCATCAAACAATTGAATGCAGCCATGAGAACGCAGGATGATCGGCGAGTGCTGAAAAGTTGAAGTGGGTGAAAAAAGCGAGCACGCAGCCACTTTGATCACACTGTTGGCAGACGGGGATGGTGCAATTATGGCCATGGGAAGGCAATTACTCATACAATGTTCCAGTGCTGAGGGACGGGAGAGAGAAAAAGGAGGTGTGAGAGGGAGAAAAGAAAGAAGAACAAGTGGTTGCGGAGGAGAACAGGACTGGTTTGAGAAACAGGTGGGTGTGTAGGGACAACACAGAGGCGAAGAGAAAATTAGAAAATTTGGGAGCAAAAGACGGAAGCAGAAGTGGTGCAATGAAGAAAATGCGAAGAAAATGCAGGCACAAAGAGAGAGAGAGAGAAAGAGCGGGGCAAGAAACAAAGAGCAAGGGAGTACAAGTGGGAACGAGAGAGCAGGGGATTGAGGGGGAGGGAGAAAAAGATTAAAGGTAAGGAGCAAGAGCAAAAAGCAAGCAGGGAGCAGAAAAAGAGAGAGTGAGAGAGAGAGAGAGAGAGAGAGAGAGAGAGAGAGATTGAGGGATGAAAAGTGTAGAAAAAAACCCAGTAGCCAAGCAGACAAAGGCAGAGACGCTACTAATAAGTGGCTAAAGAATGAGTCAGATTCCAGCAGAGAGCATCCTGTGGAAACAGAAAACCAGCCAGAAAGCCAGACAGGCAGACGGCCAGACAGACTGCCAGACAGACAGACAGATGGGCAGAGAGACAGACAGACAGAGAGACAGACAGACGGCCAGACAGACGGCCAGAGAGACAGCCAGACAGACAGAGAAGCTGCATGCAGTAAAGCTGGATTATACCGTGTATATACCTTCATATAGGCCCTGCACGTCTTTTCTCGCTTTTGACGCTTATTTTGCAAAAAGAAGAGAAAAAGGGGAAGATCAAGAATAAGACAAACACACACAGAGTTAGAAGATTTTAGACGCTAGAAAAGCAGGTCCTGCGTCATCAAAGGAACATCAAGGCACAACATTCCTGCACACAATCAAGCGTTTCGTCTCGACGATGCAATCAGACGTTGCACGGGAGCGGCGTCACACTGAGAGAGCACTGTGCTACCGCACATCACCCTCTTTCAATTAAAAGTGTCTTTTGAATACCTAACTAGCTTACATAACCAAAACGCCAGGACTGCTGTGTTGGAGGCGTGGTGGAAGCGAAGGAGAAGAAAAAAAAAACAAAACCCGTAGACGCAAGTACTGGACCGTGCTAGAAAATCCATTAAACTCAATGCATTCAAGCTGGAGGAGGTCATTTGTATTTGATGGTCAGGATAATTGTGCTATCTGGTGATATGAAGGTTTCAGGGCCGCCGATAGTCATTTCATCAAAACAAAGTGCCATCCCGCTCCACTAGACAACCCCCAACCTCCCCAACAACCCGTATGCACCCCCTTCTCTCCATCGCTCTTTACACGAGCCGATCCTGGCGGCGGCGCACAGCGCGAAGAAGAAGAGATGGAAGAGAGGGAACGCTTCAGCATGCAAACGGGATTTCTACGCAGAATTACATCTACTTCGTTCCTTTTACACCGGCAGCAGTTTCAGCAGCGCCAGCAACAGCCTCAAGGCAGAACAAGTCCACCACCTCGCCATCCCACAGTCCTTTGTACGGGAGATCAACGTCCTCATGGGGCCCTCCAGTCGAGCCTCTTCCGCGGAAATCCCACCTTCAGCAAATACTTGGCTGCACATTACACTCCTAAAGGGTCCTGGCATCTTTCCTGCTCTTTATTTTGTTTTCATTTTTCAAAAATGGTTTCTAGACACTAGCGGCAGCTTTTACATCGGTAGTGCCAGGTGAGTCAGATGCACTAACCCCATAATTACAGGGGAGCTGAGCTGGAACATATTCAGGAGAGGGAGAAAAAAAAAAAAACCCTGGGGCTGGAATACTGACAGGCAGACAGGAAGGAGTGTCCTTCTCTACCACCTAAAGAAGATAAGCATTCTCAAAACGAGAAAAGAGAAAAAGGGATTTGGCTTGTCAGAAAAAAAGCAAATATGCAGAGGTGGGTTGTCGTTCAGGAATTCCACTGGGCCTGCTAAACGTTTCAGGAATTCCACAGTGGCAGGAAAATGAGCTCTGGGAACAGCAGAGGCAACTGAGTTCAGGAAATCCACAAATTTACAATTGTACTGAGCTCAGAAGGTTATGGTGGGAACATGGGGCTTGGAAATGCAAAATAAATGAAATAATCTGCACCCAAACATCAACTGAGAACATGAATGTGCAATTGGAGGTCTACTTATCTGTAATTGCACAGTAAATTGCATAGAATTTCCCTTAAAAAAAAAAACATTGGAAAACGCCAGTAGATTCCAGTAAAAAAAATATGCTGCACTATTATTCCTGAAAACAAACCGAATTATGGAAAATATGAGCCTGTGCTCGAAATACAAAAGAAAACATCAACCTGCTATACCTTGTTGAAGCTGCGTCCAGCCGAGTCCTTTTCACTGGGCCTGAGCTCCTGAAGCTGTGCGTCCAGGATGTCCACCAGCTGCTCCATGAGCCTGACGCTGGAGCTGACGTCACCGGCAAACACGGGGCCGTGCGTGTGTCGCGCCAGCTCATTGGCCAGGTTCGCGGCGTTCTCCCCACTCCGGATCTGACCCAATTTAGAGCCAAAATGTGTGATTACAAGGGACACAAATTATATGGTGGATTTAATGCAGGGAACTGGCAGAGAAAGCAAGAGAACCATGTTGATAAACTTTGCAGCCCAAATTTGGGCTGGTGAGTAAATCCTCTGTGTGAAATAGACTGAAGAGGAAATTGTTACTTGTTATAGGGAAATGAATGTGGCGTGACTGGCTTGGGGCTGCTATTCACAACGCGTTAATCAAAGGGTGTTGCTAAAATGCTGTCCACACATAAATGCAAAATAGCATGTTTTGGATATATATCAATATGGAGGTGGATAAAACGATGCTATTCCTCATAAAGTTGCTCGACAGAAAACCACAGCTTGTTCAGAATTGATTTGCAAGTCTCTGGCTTGCAAAGCTGATGAAAGAATTTGGTCCAAAACTTCCCATATTTCATCATTATCAAACAGCAACGCAATACATTACTCAGTAACCACTTCTAATACAAAGACAAATGATTTAAAATGGAGACAAATCCGTTTTTTAATCGGTTAGGAAACATCTCAAAATGAAATATAAATAATAAAAATACAATTAATAATTATAATATGAAATATAACTAAGCTGAAAAAGAGACTGTTCTTTCAATGGACTATTGGAATACCTATAATAAGTAATATAAATATCTTTTATATTGTAATATTGAATACAAAGCTTATTGAATAGTAGACTAAACTGATGATTAAAGTGAAAAGAAAGGAAATATTTCTAAAAATAAGATATATTGTGGACATATTTACAAAAACAACAAAAAAGCATATTTATACACTTTAACTTTTGGGTAATTTATGTGGGTATTTAATTAAGTGGGTATTTATTGGCTACAATGGACACATCAAATTACACTTCATTTTATTTTATCTATCTATCTATCTATCTATCTATCTATCTATCTATCTATCTATCTATCTATCTATCTATCTATCCATCTATACACCTAGCTGCCTACCTACCTACCTACCCATCTATCCATCCATCCATCCAACCACCCAACCATCCATCCATTCATCCATCCATCCAACCACCCAACCATCTATCCATCCATCAATGCATCCATCCATCCATTCATACTTCCAAGCACCCAACCATTTATCCATCCATCAATCCATCCATCCAACCACCCAACCATTTATCCATCCATCCATCCATCCATCCAACCAACCAACCAACCATCTATCCATCTGCCAATCCATCCATCCATCCACCTAGCTAACTAACTACCCACTTATCCATCAATCCATTCAACCACCCATCCATCCAACCACTCAACCATCCATCCATCCATCCATCCATCCATCCACCCATCTATCTATCTTTCTATCTATCCAACTTTCTACTTATTTATTTAGGTCTAAACATCAGCACTTAGTCTGAGATAACATATCAGTAACAAAAATTCTATCAAGGTCCCTGTAGTACAAAAAATAATAGCCAAACCAAACAAAACTAGGACTCAGGGCCAAGATTTCACTGCTTTGGTCTACTTTTCTACAAAGCTGTGGTCATCTGTTATTTGAAGAACGAAGACTTTGGACAAAGCATTAAGCAGTTGCTCCACATTTTTAAATCTCCAAGTTCTGAAATGTTTTTTTTTTTGCTCATGCCAATGCTTTGATTATTTGTGTGTTTTTTTCACGTACATGTTTTCATCTTTTAAAGTTTTGAATGTCTGATTATTTACAGCCATTGATGATGTTTTTCATGTTTTATGAAACATAAATCTCTCCAAAATTTCAAAACTATCATTAAAGTTCACTTTTGTTCTGAAATTTGCAGTCTTTCTTGTTACAACAAAAGAGAAATAATCTGTCAATTAGGCAAAAAAAATGCTGTATAAAAATTGTTTTTAAAAAATGATACCTATTTTTTTTTTAATCTGCTACTGACCTTTTGCGCCACCTGTGTGACCCAGTGGGAGGTGCAGTTGCTGAGGTCTGGTCCTTTTGGGTTCCATGTACCACTAACTGCTGTGCAGAGGTATGAGGCAATACCTGAGCATGGAGAACCAGAAAGAGAAATTGACGTGAACCACAGAGATAAGTGACGAATAAAACAGAGAGAGAAAGAGAAAACTTCAAACCAGAGGCAAACGTTAAAGAGAAATGATTGGAAACCCAGTTCCCGTTGGTGAAGAGATACGATGTATACAGAGAAGATAAAGGGAACCAGATGGCAACCAGACATACAGGGTGGAAGGATTGTGGTAAGTAGTAGCGGAAGAAAATGGACAGCCAGAGGTAAAAGGAAAAATCAACCAGAAGGAGAAACAGATGTAGAAGGTAGAGAGAACCAGAAGCAAGAAGCAGAAAGGAGGGAGAATGTGAGGAGAACTAGTGGGTGAAGGGAAGAGAGACTGAATGTGAGAGTTAGCTGAAGAAGGTAAAGAGAATGAGAAGGGAACCAGGTAGAGACAGAACAAACTATAGTAGTATGAATGAATGAAGTAGGGGGAGAATGTGGAGGGAACCAGAGAGACATATAAAGAAAAGATAAACAGAAGAGATAGCAGATGAAGAACATAAAGAAAAACTGAGGCAGAATCTGAGCAAGAACCAGAAGAGAGAAGGTGGAAAAGTAAAAGGAGAACCAGTAAGAGAAGATGTACACCACAGACAGAAGATGGAGAAAGTAAGAGATGTCATTTTTACAGAACCAAATGGAGAAGATAGGCAGAGAGGAATTGGGAGAATCAGTTGGAAAAGATAGAGCAAATCAAGGATGGTGGAAAGATGTAAAGGAAAAAGATGGAGAGAAAAGAGAAGGAGAGAACCAAATACGTAATATGAAGAAATCCAAAGGGAGGAGATGGAGAGAATCAATTGAAAAGGTAACGAGAGCCAGAGGAGGATGCAGGAAAGAAGTAGAGAAAGAAGGTGGAGAGCATCAAATGAAGAAGGTGGACAGAACCAAAGGAAGAAAGTGTCACACCAGAGGGGGAAAGTTGACAATCCAAAAGATCATCAGAAGTAAAAACAGATATAGAAACTAAAGAGTATCAGAGCAGACCCAGCTAGAGAGGCTACCAGAGGAAAATGGTGGAGGAGAAGGTGGACAGAACCAGAGGAAGAAATTGCAGAGAACTACAGAGAGTACCAGTTGGAGCAAGTTGAAAAGGATGTGAAGATCAGATGAAGGGATGCAGCAAGAACCAGAAGGAAAGGGAAGGAAAACAAAAAGAGAACCTTTGAGACAGGGCTGAAGAAACAACAATCAAACTAAGTGAGTAGAAATGAACTGGTGGGTAAGTGGTTAAGGTTTTAAACTACTGATGAGAATGCTGTGAGTTCAAATCCCAGCACTGCGTTACTACAACTGTCAGATCCCTGAGCATGGCCCTTAACCCTCAGCTGCTCAGTTGGATAAAAGCATCAGACAAATGAGCAAATGTGAATCTAGGGTAAAAATACGAATGTAGAGAAAACCTGATAAAGAACCGCAATGGGGAGTGAACAGAACCCGAAAGCGGAATCAGAAAAAGAAGATGCAAATTAGCCAGCATAATACTGCAGTCTGTCTCTCCTCATTAATGCCTCAAGGCCATGCTTTTCTCCTAAAACCACTTCCAAATGGCTCAAGGAAACAAATCAAGCTGTGTAGATTCTCATCTAATCCACAAACAAGCTGTCACAACATACTAATCACATGACTCCATACACAAATAAACAGCAAATCACCAGTGCTAAATGAACTACTAGAGTCAAATGAACTCCAAAGTTAATTTCAGCCAGGGCAGCCAGTTCTAGCCTGAAGGGAAATGTGGATCCGCAGGGTTTTTTCCCCCATTCCAAAATCACACACCCACACATGGTTCCTCTGAGCATGACCTCTCCATGTCGAGCCTCATGCTGACCTCGATCTAAATCAGAAATCTGACACTGGATGCATACGTCCACTTAAGCACATACCTCTGGTTCCTTTGGGGCATGGCCGCTCCACAGTGACGCCCCTGTGTGTACGAGGCCAGACGATGTCTCTGATCTCAGTGCTCTCGCAGAACCGTCTGCTGGTGGTCGGGGGACCAGCATTGGTGGGATCTACAGCCCCAGGATTCTCCGCTGCAGGCTGCTGAGCTCCTCTGCTCTGCTTGTGGTCGAAGGTGACCGTAGAGTTGACCAGAAGCCGGTGTGTGGAGCTGCTGCTGGTGCTCATGGCGGTCGTCGTCCGTTTGGGGAATGCCGTTGACGTGACCCCATCTGCTAGCGTCGATACTGTGAGAAGATTGAGCATAGTCAGCAGGCCTACTACAAATACAAACTACGGTACAACTCGAAGTTTTTAAGGTCGTTAAAATCAGATGCAAATCGGAAGCATCAGGTTGCCTTTCATCTTTTTTTTCTCTTTAATAAAATATGGATGAGCTGGGATTCTTGTGCTTTGTTGATACTCATCGAGTCAAGAAATATTTAAGCAGTGCAACACAAAAGAATGAATCATAAAGGGAACTGTATCGTCAGACAGAAGAGAGGTGCAAGGTGATATATCGCAATAAAATACCTCACAAATACAATTTCTGAGACATAAAGAGCCTTCATTATGAGGCGGATGTGTAGCTGAGACATTAAACTGTGTTTGCACACATTGCAGCCAATCCTCTCTTAAGACTATAGCATAATTTAGCAAATAAAATACTAGTTTTACTTACACAATGTAACAGCATTAGCTAAACTAGCCAGCTACAAAAACACAGGAATACTTTAATACTACCTAGTTTACAAGCTAGTTCGGTTGATATAGGTTATTAACTTTCTTCCTTTAGGCAACTTTAGCTAAGCTAGCCATCTGCCTACATTCATTCATTCATTCCATTATCTTCTGCTTTATCCCGCTAGTCGGGGTCACGGGGAGCTGGAGCCAATCCCAGCGTCATCGGGCGAAGGCGGGGTACACCATGGACAGGTCGCCAGTCCATCGCATGG
>JAOVVH010000052.1:4319281-4331821 GCA_028566435.1 Scorpiodoras heckelii | reverse complement strand
GGTCCAATTTAGCCATGAAACCTCCCACACTAAAATGACAGGTGTTTCAGTTTCATTGTCTAACCCCTGTATGTATAAGTAGGTTAACGTTATATGTTTCACCTGCGGCTGAAGGATATAATGAGATAATGTTGATATTGTGATAAATTATGACACCTTAACCATTTCTGAGATCTCAAATTTATTCACTGATCTTCAGATTTCGGCGGCGGCGCTTAGCAACATGCTGCCGTTCCCAAATCTCATCTCCTCGGCTCTCCGGTTAGACATTTTCGTTGGCGTCGTTGTGTAAATGACCCTTCTTCTTCACCCTCGCATATTTGTCTTCTTCCAGCTTCACAATCTGTTTCGCAATACACACACTCATTCATACTAGAGTGACTAATCCATGTACTGGCATGTTTCAGGGAGGTGGGAGGCAAGCAGAGAATCTGGCGGAAATCCACAAGGACACGGAGAGAACATGTGCAACAATAACCCAACATACACTGAAGTACCAGAAAAACTGGTACATCAGTTAATACTTGGTAGGTCCCCCACGGGATCTTGGAGGGAACGTTGCACAGTCCTCACGCCGATGTTTGTTGAGGCCCCAGCATTGAATTTTGGTGTTACTTGAGGCAGTGTTACACGTCTATCACGTGAAATGATTCTCACCAGCCGACACTGGTCACGTTCACCCAGAGTCTTTTTTACAGCCACACTGCTGTCATATAAGTGTGGGGTTTTGCTGGACTTCTTGTAGTCACTGTTACACCCTTGAAATGCTCGTACGTGAAAATCCAAACTTTGCTTCTACCTCCGAAATGCTACGACCATCTAACGAGCTCCGACGATTAAACCGTGTTGAAAATCGCAAAATCGCGATAACAACTCTAGAACCTTCCGACGATGTGCATAGGTGGCATTGCTCTGTATTTTACGTAGGCTCCAGTACCAGTTTTTCTGGTACTTCAGTGTGTATTGAAATATACTGCATATCGTAGAAATGTCTTTAAAATATCATGATGTGATGTTTTTGTCATATCACCCAGCCCTAGTTTCACCTATTATTTCTCTCATTACTCAGATTTCCTATCTTGTACTGGTATTCCTCTGTTTTATATCGTGTATACATGGGAATGAAATGCCTGTGATGCAACATCTAAAGCAGTAACACAGAGAAAAAAAAAAATATATATATATATATATATATATACAGTATATATAAAGGACAGTATATAAGGACAGTGCATGCTAACTAGAAAGGATAACAGAACAGCATTAAAAGTAATTATTGTTGTCCAAAGACGATCGTATAAAAGAACTATCACTAACTCACACCAGCACTACACTCCAGTTGCACTTTTATTTCATTTTAATTCAGACTTTATCTAAAAGAAAAAGAGTAAACGAAAAAGAAGAAGTGTATATTAGTTAAGCAACTGTGCTCGTCTTCACTGGGAGAAAAGCAACACCAAGTGTGGAAGTATGAGGAGTCCATCTAAGCCAAGATCAATTAGGACCAATTCCAAAGTAATTAAAATGTCTAACTAAAGGTCTTTGAACTCGAGAGACAGCGTTGCGGAGTGAAATTAAATCGCACCACTATCTACGTTCCCACCTGCAAGCACTGATTCAAGGGCTTTTTCATGCTTACTAATGCAAAGCAATGACATTTTTATGTGCTTGCCAATTATGTTCCATGCTGCTCTTTACCAACACACACCACTGAGTGTGGGCCGGGACACTCGACAAATATTTAACAGTAAATCCCTGGGTAAACTCGCGAACGGCAATTCCCTTGTGCGGAGAGTGCCATGAGCGCCGGTGGCACAGCGGTAAAGGTGCTACACTGAGGGGATGTTGGTGAAAATCACAGTCGTGCACCAAGGAGTATTGCAAACCGAACATCCTTTCTCATTTGGGATTAGACGAAAGAGTGCACGATGTTAATTTCTCTCAAAAGAAACAAGGAATTGTAGTCTAGAGCTGCCATAATGGTTGATACACCCTAGGTTCGCTGGGGAAAAAACATGCTAGCGTTTGTATTTTCAAAAAAATATAAGGGTTAGGGTGCTGAAAAGAACATAATGTTCATATCATCGAGGCAGACTCTTAACAAAGCCCTTCTAGTTCGCTCAGCAGCCATTTACCAGGCACTTATTTTCAGTCCTACAAAGCCGTTCTCATACCTGCGTGAACGAAGAGAGATGCATATACCACATGCATCAGCAGGATGTTGTTTCAAACACAGATATCAAAACCGGACAAAAACAGGGTGCTGCCTTTTCTTCTAAAATAGATCCATGCCGAGGCTGCTGTTAGCTAGAACCAATGCTAGACAGCGAAGTGTCTTGTATCCGTGTATGCATGCAGAACATTTCTAGAAGTGAATATCTTCACAAACAAGGTAACTGGCTCTTATTACTGAGGAATGAGAATTATGTAACTCGTGGTTCAAAAGTGCTCTGTCTCTTCTCAAACTGTCTCTGCTCTTAATCCAAGCTATTAATGACAGATTTTGGGGGAAAGATGCAAGAAACAAATCATCAATCTAACATCTTCCAAAGATTTTTTGGGTTTTTTTGGGTTTTTTTTATATACATCTTTTGATATACATCTTGGATGAATTTCAAATGGTGTCTACTGGTAATCCTGAGCACTATATTATAGGCATGTTATGTTATACTTTATGTAATGAGCATAGGGTAGTGAATATTATTTAGTATAACAATTTACCAGAAAAAAAAGACAATACTGCGTGTAAAATGGTTTATGATTTCAAACAAGTATGATAAAATGATGTAATTTGCCTCTGTGTCATTTTTTTCCCAAAATGCATCTGAATACTCAGTCTGCTTACAATTTGCATAAGGAATTCTAGGTTCAGATAACTAACATCAGTTTTAGAAAAGTATCCACAAAATATTTCACAACATGCAATATACAGTATGCCTTGCAATATATCTGTCCTCCTTAATGACATTACAGATTGCAAATAACATCACCACTCGCCCCATGCAAAGAAATGAACTTCAAAGCTGCAATTTCAGCTCCCGAGCATCGCGCAGCTCCCCGAAAGCTCCATAATAAGGCCAGAGAGCAGTGTGTTGACTCAGGACTAGGCCTGGATAAATGAAGTGCCAGAACGGTCCGACCTTGATTTACTCCTACAGCTTCTCCTGTCTCTTCCTTTCCCTTCATCTGTGGCTGCTGTGGCCCTGAACAAAAACTCTTAACCCCACGTTGCACCAACATGGCACCTCATCATGACGCCTTCTCTGCCCAGTCTTTGTACACGTCTGTGTCTGACTTGAAGATACTGTACTCTCTACTCCTTGGATAAATAAACGTAAAAGAAAAATGCATCATCATAATAATAATAATAATAAAATCAGAGATGTTCCTTGGTTCGGCTTTGAGTCGAGAAAGGAGCAGGAATTAAGTGTCGCCGTCGTGTAAACACCCAGCAGTAACCGCTGCTTTAACAAACATTAATAACATTCCAAGCAGAAGCCATGTTGCTGTTTACCTTCCCGACTGAGCAGAATGTACTTCATCTAATTGGAGTGCATTATTTAAAGGAAAAAAAATAAAACTCTCCTTGCCGTTTTTATGACTTCGGCTATTAGTGAAATAATGGCCCGCTCCCTTGAGAATGTTTAAGACTTAGCCATGTGGAGATGCAAAGAGCATCTTGCAATTTCCATAATTAAAACCCACAGCAATCAGCAATCATAATCCCTCTTGCCAAACATCATTCAGGATACAATTTTGCCCGGGCGATCAGCAGCAGGCTCTCTGGCACAGCCATTGTGCTCAGACAACCACGAACAACCCCTCCCTACCCCATCACAGGCCCTTTAGAAACTGAGCCAATCAGCACCAATCAAGAGGAGAAAACGGGTGAATTAGCAAGCCTTGTTGAGGCATTGCTCTTTCCTGCAACATAATATTTCAGCCGGGTCTTTAGTTATTACCAGGCAAACCCTCGGAGGCAGAAACATGAAATGCAGCCCTGTATTTATTACCAGAACATATCAAAACACACGAATGTGAGAGTCAACGAGGGTCTGATAGCGTATAAATATTTCCTTGGAATGGGAGGCATAAAAAAAATGCCAAACAATCGTACAAATCAGAATTTAACCTGACCTGACATTATGGTGGAAACTTCAGAATGGAGGGCTAAGTGGAAAAGCTCTTTTAACATCCAAACACTGTAGTAAAAAGTATTGGCCTTGTGAAATACAAAAAAGGAAAGCAGTCATTACAAATAGGAATTGGTAAAATTAGCCCTCAAAATCATTCCAAGTCTACTGGTTGATATAAATACACAGCATTGTAAGGAATCTTAAAGGTGAGTCAGACCTGCTTAGTATTTGGCCCTAGGCATTTAGCATCTAATGCCAACCTTAGACACTGGCTGGGAAAATCCGACACCACACACATACAAAAAGCCACAATTGCTCTGGCGGTTAAAGCTGGCTTACTAAACGTCTATATTCGACAGTCGTTACTGCACAATTCAACACGAGATAAAAAAGTTAGCAGCTGCTGTGGTTTAGATCACAGGCACCCCAATGGTTGTGGGCCTTCCCACCAGGAAGTGCACATATCAGTGTTCTCACTGCATTACTGCCACAATAAAAGAGGGCTTATGGCTCGAGCCTTGCCTCTCAGGATGCTGCTCGCAGTCGTCATAAAGCTCGAGCTTTACAGCTCTATATAGAAGTGAACGCAGAGGCTGCAACACCTGAATACAGCCTCTGTGGCGCTTTCCATTAAAGCAGACTTTATGACCGACCTGCAATATACAAATCATATGAATTAAGCTCTTTTCTGTGGGACTGCGAGGCCCAAGGACCATTCAAGGGCCTGCCAAGGCCCTCGCCTGGCGCTGAACACACATTGAAGTGCATACATCATGGTGAGCATGAGTTATAGAGGCGATCAATGCTCCTCCGGGACTCGGCGAGCGTCCCTTAACCACCCGATATCTATCACCACTCCATCCCGACTGACACATTATCCACAGAGCTCAGAGCGAGCCTCCTCTAAAAACAGCTGGCCAGCCAACAACAGGCCCGACGTTATCTAGCTCGTTAAAAGGGCAAGCTTTTTTCGCCGCTAATGGCTCCCCTGCTCGAGAGTGAAGCACCGTACACTCAATACATGCATGTACCGAACCAATCTACCACAAGAGGACGTGAGCTCAGCCTGCTGAGATAGTCAGATAAAGAGGGTGATGATTGTTTGCTTCCCTGCAGTTGCGGATTAAGGATAACTATCAGAAAACATGCCGCCTGTATGACTAAAACCATTTGTTCTTGGATGGACACCAGGCTATCCAGGGGGTGGACACCCAGGACAAGCAGATTTCCTGTGTCTACTATGTTTTAGCCAAGTCGGTTAGGATTCTGGGAAAGTAAAACATGGGACTAGGCAGCAAACTGGAGCTTCTACCAGATCTACACTGAAGTAGCAAAAAACCCTGTACAGGATACAATACAATACAAAATATATAGCAACACCACCTTTGCACAACACTGGTTGCGTCCGCTAGTGCGTGTATAAAGCGATAGACATCTATGGAAGCTTCTAGAGCCATTCCTGCAGCAAGAAAGGCAAGTTATCACGATTGTGTGATTTTCAACACGGTTTAATAGTTGGAGCTCGTAAGATGGGTCACAGCATTTTGGAGGTAGAAGCAAAGTTTGGATTTTCATTTTAAGCGTAAACCGTAACTACAAGAATTCCAGCAAAACCTCGAACTTATTACAGCAGCGTGGCCGTAAAAAGACTCTGGGTGAACGTGACCAGTGTCAGCTGGGAAGAATCGTTTCACGCAACATACAACACTGTCTCAAGTAACATCAGAATTCAATGTTGGGGCCTCAAGAAACATCAGCGTGAGGACTGTCCAACGTTCCCTCCAAGATCCCGTGGGGGACCTACCACGCATGAACTGTTTTTCTGGTTCCAAATCCTAATCCTATCCTAAAATCTTCATAACTTTTCTTACGTATTTTTCTCAAATTTCTAAGTCAGATAATCCGCCATTACCAAAATTAGCAGTATTATCAGCTATCTTCATTATCATATTAAAGTTCTCAATCTATTTTTTCATATCAATCAACTTGGCCTCGAGCTTGCAAATTTGTCCAGATAAAAAAAAAATCTGTACAGAAAGATACAAAGGTTACATTTAGCTACACGAATGTGAGTAGTGCTCAAAAATCAAGTCATATGAAATCTAAGAAAATCCAACAAAGGTTTGGGCAAAATTTTTATCGAGATGCTTGATATTTCTACGATACATAGATAAAAGTCTTCAACTTCAACGAGGAAAATTTTTAAAGAACCATAGACATATTTAACATCTAATCTAGTTTGTCATTTATATACGAATATTAACATATTGGCAACATTTCTGGGGAAAAAAAGCTTTGTAAGCTAACATAAGCTAGCCCAAAATCCAACCACATCACGATTGTTCATTGGAAATCATATACAAGCGCTTCGGAGTACAAGTTATACACTTTTATCATAGCGCAGTAACGGATACAGAGTAAAAGGTTTTAGCAATTGATTTCCCGGCAGTATTTCAATTTTCTCAACACAGCTTACTTTTCGTCGCTGATTAGCTCACAGACGTTGATGTACGTCACTTACCGTTGGATATTTCAAAGTAGATCTGACTAGCTAGCTACGTAACATGCGCTTCAACTAAAGCTCAAACAACTAGCATGTCAAAGTGGCCCAAGTTGCCTTGAAACTTCTAATGAATTCCAGGCCACTCTTTCTCCTATCTCTCATTATCAAGGAATTAATTCTCCACAAAGCTACACGATTAGCCTATAGATTTACAAAGAAAGGCTGCATCGTGTGTGTGTGTGTGTGTGTATATATATATATATATATATATATACACACACACACACGGGATCTTAATCCTACTCTCATACAAGCTCTTCTTTAAAATGATGATTCATGAGGATGTATGGGGACGTCAGGATCACGGAGATGAGCGTTTGCCTGTGAGGGATTAGCCTCTCAGCCTGCTACACAAGAGCGTAATCAAACCGTAATGCTCTCCAGCCAGCCTTTAATGCTGTTTCACAGGCGTCTTTACAGACAATGATCTACCTATAAAAAATAATCTAATTAGCGTACTAATTATTACCCTGGGTGGCGTCTTTATGATATAAGGTAAATGCAAATGCACGTTTCCATACAGTCAGCAAGTAGAAGAAGTGGTCCTAATTATTTCCTTAATCCTCATTATCTGCTCACTGCTTTGCAGTGGATGTTCTATCAAGTCAGATTAAAGAAATACAACTGTAAGAGGTATTTAAAAAGAGCTCACACTGTATGTATTATCTTCTTAAAATAAATAGCATTAATGGAAATAGACAGCTAAACCCCGTCGCCGTGGTTGGGGGATCGTCTTGAAGCAGGTGTGTGTACACAAGGTGGGAGTGAAAACACGAGATGAATGAAGAGAGGAAGAGTGACAGCCACCGAGATCACCTTTTTTGTTTCGGGTTTACAAAGAGCACTCGTTTATTGTACACACTTCTTTCACACGTGCAAATTTGTACGTGTTTATGCAGCCCAGGTCATATGATTCATACTACACCACTGGTTTTTTTCCCCCATAGAAATACAATTCAATGTAACCAAATCTAATTTTCTTGTTCAACCGTGTGTGCAAATGTGAGTGCAGCAGTTGCATAGTTGTATTTTGATCGTTCATATGACCATCCGGTTTTATATCTAACCCTAGACTTGGTAAATCTGTGTTACTAATTGAGTCATGCCAATTGATTAATGAGTCAAAAATCAAATTTGTATATACAGCTGGGGGTTTTTTTCTCGCCTACAAAATCACAAATCTGTGTAAATTTATATTCACATTCATTTAAGAATCCAAGCAAAGCACTTTCTAATAAAAATAAAACTAATAAACCAGTCTTCTGGATTTAGGTCAGTGTCAGGGGTATGGTTACAAAATCTATCATTTAATCCCTAATTTATTACTTTTAATTCTACTCAATACTTTTAACTTCAATTAATTCTTCTGACTTTATATTCAGAGAATCACTGTATGTACACTATATTAATTTTAGCCAGATGGCCAACGTCCTTCTCTTGCCACAGAGCCAGTACGAAGCATACACACTGCATCCTCAGAGCTCTTCGAAGCTCCAAAGCAGGATATGATCTCAAAATATTGATGAAATCATGTAGTGACATATCCCTTACACGTAATAGCTTCCTATATATGTGCCATAATGGTATTTCTGACAGTTTGCTGACATGGCTTACCAGTCTCTCTCTCTCTCTCTCTCTCTGTGTGTGTGTGTGTGTGTGTGTGTGTGTGTGTGTGCTCGCTCGCTCGCTCTCATGCACGCACCGCTGGTTGAAAAGTGGTGCGAAAACAAAAACCTCCGCAGAGGCCTGGAGTATATTATCACCCGGGCCTCTGAAGATCCCGCAGTCTCCCTCTCTCGCTATGCTAATCGTAGCCATTTGTCGTGCTGAAGGAGCCCAGGGGCCAGCGGAGACGCCTCACGCTAATCCCTTTATTTATGGAGCAGTAAGACCTCTGGCCATCCATCAAGGCCTGATTCAGGCTCCAGCCATGAGTACTGTGTGGAAACGCACGGGTTAATGAGGAAGTAAAAAGACGTCTGGCTATCCATCACTCAACACTGACAACTCCAGTAGAGACTGTTTCAGCCCTTTCTCTCCTCTCAAAAAAAAAATCCAAGAGGGGATTGATCACGCGACCCAACCCTGTTCGGTGACAGCCGTTGTGGACTTTCATTGTGTCTAATGGCAAACACACACACACACACACACTACTATTTGTACTACTATTAGAACGAGATTATGTTCAGGTTTTGAAGGCATAATTAACATTTAACTTAACATTACTATTCTGCTCAGAAATAATGTCAACACCAAGATTTACAATGATTTAACAGTGTTTTTGAGCATTTTTTAAAATAAATGGGTGATTTCTTATTTCATGGAAAAGGTTATGCAGCATATAAGAAAAAAGTTAAGCTTTACAAGGTATTATTTTTTAAATGCATGAAACTTTCCTCATTTAACTTCGTATTATATTGTCCTGTTTTATACCCCACTCTTAGATATGCTTTATATTACAAAAAACGTCGACACCTAGTTTTATCATTTATTATTATTATTATTATTTATTTTTTAACAATGAGTGTTTTTGAGCATTTTTTTTTAAATAAATATTTTATCCCCATTTAACATAAAATTATTTTGTTCTGTTGACACCCTACATTTCGATACACTGCATTTTTGAGAAAAATTTTTTTTAAAAAGTTTACAAGGTTGCTTTTTTGAAATTAAAGCACGTTTTCTCATTTACGTAATAGATTATTGTTTTGTCTTACGCTTTACGTTTACACGCAGTGCAAATTATAAAAAAAAAGCAAATGCCTATGTAGCTTCACAAGTTTGTTTGTTGATTAAATAAACGGCCGTCGACTAATTTCTTTATTTAAGGTATTTCACTTAGAAATGAGTTCTATTGTCTACTGTTTTAGATCCTTTTTACAGATGCACTGCATATCACTGACGAAGGAGACACAGCTTCACAAATTTTTTAACAAATAAACAAACATTTTCATCACTGCTCCGCAACATTTAAATTTAATGTACAAAATTTTATTTAAAGATTTATTTAAAATTAGTTTACACTTTTTTTATGAGCAAGCTTTTTCTTTCTTGGCTTGAAATTATTTTATGCATTATTTATTTATTTATTTATTTATTTATTTATTTATTTGATTGATTATTTATTTTCGGGTTTTTTGCATTTATTTATTTCTTTTTAATTATTAAATTATGATAAATGATTAATATATATAATAATTTTATTTTAAAAAATTATTTAAAAAAAAAATGATTTCCAACAGTACATGTGAATATTTGACATAGATTTAAAAAATGTTAGCAGTTCTACAACACTGTTTCTTCAAACATACAACGTCTCAGAGGTCCGTGGGGAGACGAGTGGAGACGTCTTTTTGAGGCAGTTCCTTTGCGAGTATTTGAGAAGGCTAACTTGTATCTGAGGTCTTGGATTGAGTGAGTGAGTGAGTGAGAACACTCAAACCATGAAGAACTCCTCCATACACTCAAGCTCATGTGGAGATTTTCTTTTCCCCATTTCCTTCCTATTCCCTGCCTTCAGCAGTCAGAAATGCACTTCGTACTTCCAGACACTTCACTTCAGCCTGTATAACGTGTGACAGCATCACAAACTGCCACAACACTGTGACACAAAAATGCTGCTCATTATCTGCGGCACAGAACATTTCCCTTAAGGGAACCCGAACGCGGAGACCGAATTTTGCGAGGCGTTTCCATGGTAATCGATACCAGCAAAATTCCGTCACGCTATTTCCCCACGACGCGTCGCATTTACACCATCCTGACGCCGCGCTCTTAACCACGTCTCTTATGTAACCGAGGCTCCGAGGAGGCGACGGAGGGCAAAATGAAGAGTGCAGATTTAAAATGGAGATGAGTCGTTGTGAAATTCATCACTGTAATATGCGTGTCAGGATTTTTATCTCTCCTCAAAATGTCTGATACACAGGCAGCTGCAGTTACATTTTCTGTGGCCAATTTCCCAGCTCTCTGCTTTAATGGCAGTAGTCACTTGCCCAGCGTGAGCTCGCCAAGGAGCTAAAAAACCACGCGAGAAAAAAAAAACAAACTGCTGACTACAACGCACATGGCTGCCCACACACTCCTTGTTTCCCGAGCAAAATGCGTCTATTCGCTGCTCAGGCTCAGTCCATGATGCAACATTTTCCCCGAGATTTTGACAAGTGTTTTTTTTCCTCTCGCCTTTCTTTTTCTTCCTTATTGTTTATACAATATTTCCACAATGGCCTTGCACTCACAATGTTTAGTCTAAAAACAGCCACCATTCTCCTACTATCCTATTGTAACACTTAAAGGTGCAGTCAGCAGTTTCAGCTGAGGCTAATTGTTCTGAAATCAACACAGAATCACGTCCCCAAAACAACCGAATCATTTCTTTGCAAACAGTACCAAAATCAGTAGCAGGAACATGCAGCGGCCGAGACCTGGAAGCACAACAACACATCAAAGACGATAACAAGACAGGTGCATGATAAGGCTTCGCAATGTGACTATGAAACTGCAGCGTACATAAAGAAAAAGAATCGACACAGAACACATGGGCACGATAAGAAGAAACAGTTGCGGGAGACAGGACTAGAACAGAAGTGACACAGCGCATGAAAATGACCTGAAATCAGAACAAAACACCACCTTGTGCTGAAACTGAACTGACAGACGCTGTGATCGAGACCAGCCGACTCCTCGTCCTTGTGATTGGCTGGACCACATATTTAATTTTCGTCTCCCAATTTCATAAAACACAGTCCCCTGAGCAGTTATCTTATTGACGCTGTCTACACGTACAAGAACCTCACCAAATATTTGGGAAAAAAATTATTCAGACTTAAAAATCACTGACCGCACCTTTAAAACGCGATAAGAGATGTAAGAGCAAAACAGATAACGCGACTACATTTCGAATTTCACTTAATCGAATGAGCGTTTTAATGAAATTGCGGTGCTAACGTGTCGAGAAAGTCTACCGAGCGGCGATTTTAAAGGATCTATCGTCTGACTTTCCGAGTTCTATTATGACTTGCATTACATGTTGTGTCTACCAGGCCAAAAAAAAAATCAATACGTTTTAAGCTCAATCCCAACCTTATTTGCTCCTATTAAGACTTTCCAGAGTGGGACGTTCGCCGTGGTTGAAAAGGAAGGCTGGCGTGCAGGCGAGTCGACGGTTAGAGGAGTAGAACCATCTGACGTGCACGGAACAGGATGGTTTCAGAGGAAGAGAGTGAGGGAGTGCGAGAGAGAGGGAGGGAGGGAGGTAGGGAGGGGTTGACTGATGTGACGCTACTGACACTGTTGTTACATCCACATGTAGCCCATAAAACAGAGAGCGGCGGCTGTCAAAGTCGCACTGAGTGAAGCAGGCAGGTGGGACGTCCAGGATTCCCGTGCGCTTTTCATCGAGCTCGCTCTGAACGCAAGACATCGGGCTCACTTTCGCTCGTTTCTGTCTCGTATATGTGCTCTTGGACCACAACAATGTCCAAGTAGCTTTAATGACTCTCCTAATTGCCCCTTTAAGCTCCCGGCAAATATTTCCTATGAGTCTCACCACAGTCAGAATGACTAAGTGCTCCGTCAGATATGACAGTGAGCCCTGTTACTGATTCAGAAAGGCCTTGCAGATGTGCCAGTGTTCAGAGGTAAGCATGGAAATGTAGTGAGGAAACACTGACATACAGTGCTACAAATACAAAGGGCTGAATTAAAAAAAAATAGAGTGAAAAAATATACACATTATTAATGTCAACCAGTGTGTCTGGGTGTAAGAGTTACACATAAGACATAAAATAATAATAATAATAATAATAATAATAATAATAATAATAAATCTAAATACTTTAT
>JAOVVH010000052.1:4285445-4300481 GCA_028566435.1 Scorpiodoras heckelii | reverse complement strand
AAGGAGCGGAGTTATGTTCCACTTTGTTACGGGTTTGGATAAAGACCTCGTATGTGTGTGTGTGTGTGTGTGTGTGTAAGACATCTGTACACAATATTCTGCCACTTTTATATAAGATTTCCAAAGCAATATAATTGAATTTCTGTAGCCTTTGATGCATTAGTTTTCTCTTAAAAACAGTGTCGCTATACTCCCATGGTGCATTAGGCATACGGTCTATTAACCACGATGAATTTCTTGGGTCATTGAGAACACATTTTATGCACTATTTGTGCACCAGTCAGGTGTGTGCTGTGACCCTGTGTATTATATGTAATAATATAATACAACCCTGCAGTGTGAACGCTCCATTAATGCTGTTCCTTTTATGGTCAGACATCATAAGATGGTAATTTTCTGTCTTTGTAGCATAAATTAACAGATGCTTCGTGGCTGAGAGATTGATGTAGAAGTTGCGATAAGTGTGTTAAATAATAATCATCCAAACTGCTCTTTTATCTGCAGTTAATGAGGCTAATAAAATTTATAATAGCACCCGGGACCAGTTTCAGGTTCGCAAAATGTTTTTTGAAGGTTACAGTTCCACCAAGAAAGCTCAGTCCGTCGAGCTTATCAACATTCCTTCAACATTACTGCAAAATATTAACCCTATTTAACCATATTTTACTTTCATTTCCTTTCTGGAAAAGTTGTCCCGAGTTAGGTTCTATTAACACTATAAAGCAAATCATTATTACAGAACATTGTAGAAACATTATTCGTGACGCGTTAAAGTCTAACCTTCTTAGAACATCTTGAACTGAACCTCCTGATAACATTGTCTGTTAGCTAGCACTGTTTTGCTCCATCTTTTAATCCAGATATGCTAATCAGCCCGATATGCTAATCAGTATCAGATAGAATCAGATTTATTCTGAACCATTCTGATTTTTTTTTACTCCTACGTATTGTACAATGAATTAAAATGATTGTTCTGAGGTAATGTCAAATCAGTGCGCCATTTTCTTGCACTTAGCTTTAGATTTAGCATTCACAGGATTAGCATGGTAAGCTTGCTAGGTTCTCCTGCTCAGTACTTAGTGCGATTTCATGTGGCGTCAGTTTTATCGGAAAGACGAGTTTTCAGTGAGGATGCACCACATGAACACCTTCTGAAGTCAGAAACTGAAGTCAGATACACAGAAATTTTGGATGCACCACGAACTACGTGAGTAGTCACGTAAACGCTACTTCCAACAAGGCCGAACAGTTCATCAACAGTATTATATCAAATAATAAAGTACAGTTTGTATGTTAATTCTAATAGTAATGTTGTTTTTCAAACATCTACAATCAGCACATCTTGTTTTTGCTACATTTATGTTCAAAAACAGGGGGTGGCACGGTGGCACATGGGTAGCGCTGTCGCCTCACAGCAAGAAGGTCTTGGTTTTGATCCCCAGGTGGAGTGGTCTGGGTCCTTTCTGTGTGGAGTCGGCATGTTCTCCCCGTGTCTGCGTGGGTTTACTCCGGGTACTCCGGTGTCCTCCCACAGTCCAAAGACATGCGTATTAGGTTAATTGGTGTCGGCTAGGCACCGGCTCTCCCGTGACCCTGCGGACAGGAATAAGCGGTTAAGATAATGAATGAATGAATGAATGTTCAAAAACACCCATAGAAATGATAAAATCAACAACTAATGGAGATATTATTGAGATTATTAAAAACAATGATTAGCCATACAACAGAAAATTACCACGCAAACCAAATGAACGCGACCAAGTCGGGTTTCGTCTTGGAGAATCCTACCACCGGATGTGCTCTTGAAAGTGCAGTTAGCATCTGTTGCTAAAACACGTAGGGTTGTGCTGTGTACAGAAAATAATCAATGACAGAGCGGTGAGATGTAGGCCAACACAAAGTGGAGTTATTGCTACCACACCACAGTTGATTCTTTTCAGATGGCACAATGTCCTGAAGTGATTGAATCCTCTTCCACCGTGGCAATTTTCCAACGATCATCATTGTTTTTTTTTCCGTCTATTTACATTGTTACATCTAATGTTGTGGAAACAAGGTCATTCCTGAGAGCACATACATTATAACAGCTCTCTTGAAGTTAAGACAGTTTTCATGTTTCTGAGAAAATGAAGGCTTTACTGCTCACACTGGGACTCCTTCCAAAAAAGTTAAATAATCCATGTCTCCACTTCTCCTTACAGAGCAGTTAACCATATTAACAATTACACATCCTATTTATAATATAATCTATTTATATGGATAAAGTAAGCCACTCTATATGTTGTTGTTACTATAGAAACAGAAGGATTTGTCCTTAACACGCTTTCTGACCAATCAGAATCGAGAATTCAAGTCAGCAGTTAGTGTAAATTTTACGTACTAAAGTCATCCTTGATAGCCAGGATTTTAAAAAATCTTGTTAATCTTGCGTATCTGTCTTTGTCCGCGACATTTATATAAAATGCAAAAGTTAGCACACCCTACGCGAATGTAGCTCCACATCACGAAATGGACGTCCTTGTACTTGGCCAATACGATCAGAGTGATCTGTATTCTCAGAAATCCTTGATCACAGACTATATATGTCCGAGATGGAACTCGACACAGGTTTCCGGCGATAATGTCTCGTTTGTACTTTTACTTGAAGGCTTTGTGTCTCTATGAAACAGCTCTGAGACATTACTGCTCTTTATATGTACTCAGCTCCTTCTTCCTTCGCACATACCTTCTCTGAGTCACTCCAGCTCTGAGCTCAGACTCTCGGATCGCTCGGAGAAGAAAAAAAGAAGAAATCCAACTGAGAAATGTAGGCTGTCAGAAATTATACATGCTGCCAAATTCTGACATGCACATACCATTACGCTCAATGTGTTAAGTGGCGCTAGGGTTCATTTTTCTGTGGCTGTAGTCATAAGTTATAACAAGACAGCTCCTTTTCTCCCCCTTTTTTGTGCTGTTTTAACATTGGGTTGATTATGTTCGGGAGATGAAAGGAAGTCCGCCATGTTCTTGAGCACAACAAGAGCAGAAATTATTTTCAAAGACAGACACAGAGAATAAGAGCATAACCGGTTTAGTATGTTTTTACATCTGAAAGACAATAGAAAGGGATTACAAAGTATTTACTTCCTGTTTCAACCAGGCCTGGCAGTTTATAGACTACACAACACGCTCTGTTCTTTAAATCTCTTTGCTACACTTTTTGTTGTTGCTGTTTGTTTTTCTTTCCTTTGCTGTTGTTGTCGTCCAGTGTGGCAAAGAACCATCATTTATACGTGGGCTTCAATCAAATAAGCAAGTGGAACAATTACAATAACAGTAATTTCACACTTCTGATTTCAAATGCTATCTAATATATTATATTATACAGAATCTCTGGAGAAACCACTTTCCAGAGGTGCTCACACATGCAAATGTAATTACAATGACAAATGCAAATCCCACACTATTATGAAAACCATCAAGAACGAGATTATTAAATAAGAAAATGAAATGTCCTAAGCTGGAAGATGAAATATGAACAATTATAACAATGGGGGAAAAATGACTTTTTCAGTGCCTGACTTTAAGGTAATTAACTTTATGCATGTTTAAACACTCACTGTCAAACGTGCAGCATATTAGAAAGCGTGTGTACTGAAACGATACTGAAGAACTGGAATAAGGAGGAAAGGTGAGATGGCTTCGTGTCGTCGCATAGATTCATTTCAATTCAATTCAATGTCCTATAGGTGTTTCTGTAAGCCTTGAGCAAAGCACATGGACCCAATCTCGAATGTATAAGCAAGCAAAGCGAAATAAAGAAAGCTTGATTAAAATGAACATTTACAAATGGGTATCATTCGATTATTGATATATTATTCCATTATTTAGACTATGAGTTGGTTTCTTACGGTGAGTGGTTTCATAATAATTCAAGAAGGAGCATATAGAGGGAAACGCAGAGAGGTGGGTCATGAGTCGCACATGAAGACAAGATTGAATTATGGATTAACTTGAGACGGGTGAATAGAGGCGAAGATGTGCAGCTACAGCAGCAGCAGGAGCAACGTCTCACTTTAGCACGGAGATAGAGTAGACGGTGTATGTCGTCTATGCTGGGTATTTTAATAAGGGGTTCAGATATGCTTGTCAGCAAAACCTCATCTGTGCAACAAGAGCTGGTAAACAGATAAGTCCCACACTGGATGGTACAATAGCAGCTGTCCCCTACAGCATGCGTCCTTAATGTCCCGCTGTCATGGGGGGAAAAAATTAAAACAGGAGGAGATGGTGTTTCATTGGTGACTGGGGTGATAATACACTTTCTCATGTTTAACAAGATCTCATCGCATTTCCATTTGCATGCACAGGCAAAGCGCTGACGTCGTCTGATAAGCCGTTAAGAGTTAAGACTCTAGGTCTTCGTCACGTCTGTGTGTCTGGTGAGGTCACTGATGTCCGCAGTATCCTCTTGCATCCCGTTCCCGCAGCTAAACCACCCGACTGAGCGTTTCCGCCCTTTCCTTCACATGTACACCATGTGCCGGCCAAATATCGTGTTAGAGTCGGCGTGAAAGTGGCTCATGACAGGTACTTTAGGCCCACACCCAGGCCGTTCCGACAACGCCGGCCCATCCGAGGCAACGGTAAAACGTTTCGGATCAAAAGCGTTCATCCCTCAGCAGGCGCCAGACAGTCTAACAACTGGCTCAAATTGATTCTTAATCATGTTTGTATGGACCTCGAGCCCTCGGCCAGCCGGAATCGCAGAACAGCCGACCGGCACTCATTCCCTCTCTGCTACTGGATACACACTAACACAGTCTCGTCTGTTCGAAGGACGGCCGAAGGGTGTGTGTTTCCCGATCGGCGAGACCGTATGACAGAATTCTTCAAGCAAATCTTTGTACGTATCGTTTTCTTGTCTTTTGCACGTCTGTTTTTTGGACTTTGCACTGGAACTTTATTTCAAACACCATATCAGGTCAATCAAGCGCAAGTATAGTGACAATATTTACCGCTAACATGAAATATTTTTAATACCTTTCATTTCTTCCTCCATCTTTCTGTTTCCTAGGTGTTTATACCAGACATGCTTCATCCCCGAAATGATCTCAGAATGATTACGCACCAGCTCTGACAAAACAAGATCCTAATATACGGAACATATCTCAAGGCGAAATGTTCAAATAATTTAAAAAAGATATTACAACCGTGTAATTAGCATTTCGACGCAATCTCGACAACACGAAGCTCGGTGCAATGGTCTGAGTCTTCCTTAGTTGACTTACTTCGTGTATACACACGTACATAGACCTAATTACACATCCGGAAGGCACGGTTATGTAAATGAGGCCTAAAATCAGGTTTCATGAGGGCCCTCATCAGTCTGTCACAGTTAGTGCGATATTGCTGCTGGTTTTAAGAGGGATGTCATTACTCATGACGGGTGGGGGGCTGTCAGTTTACCCAGGCAGTGTGGCTAAATGTCTTTAAGGGAGTCTGCTCTCTTCAGGCTGCCATTAATCACCCGTACCTGCTCTGTAGCGCTCTCCCGCAGCTTTGGAAAGCCTCCGTCTTGGAGACTCTTTTTTTTCTCATTTGACTTTCTAACACGGTTTTGGTTGCAGCATAAGGCATACACACATGGAGGTTAGCTAGACATATTAGCTAAAAATGGTTTGTTTGTTTTTTCGTCCGCCTTTACTTTGACTTCAGGCACGCATATCTGATTAGATCGATACAGATCATTTCGGCATTAAAAGTTAGAAAGCATATTTTTCTTACAGGTGACATGACGGAAGGACTTCGGAGAATGTTGCAACATATTGTTGTAATACATCATCTTCAAAACTGCAATAAATCATTTCTTGATCTATGAGGAAATACAACGGAGTGAACGTATATTGTTCTCGGGTCAACAGAATCAATTGCACACGTGGAAATGAATGCTATAAAAATATATTTTACAACTCATGACTGTTTGAATGTCCATACGGTTTTTTTTTGCTTTCTTATATAATTTTTTTTTTTTTGCTTTTTTTATGAGCCACCAAATAAGGCTGGCCTTCACATGGTTCACACGCAACTGCCATTGGCATCCGTTGCGTCCAAAAAAGAGCCCATGTGCCACATCGCTGACTCCGGAGGGTGGGGTGTCTAACCTCTATCCTATTTGAGCTCAAAAACATTTCAACAGCCCGCACTTGCCAGTAAAGGAGGCTTGTTAACCGTGCAAACGGAGACGGCATGGGCTGCTTCTCCCCACAACGCTGGCTTCAACACCAGAGGGCCTGGGCCAGATTAGCTCTCATCTCTCGCCCTCGTCTGGTCTCAATTTCACAGATTCAATTCAGCGACAGGCACAAGGGGTGCTTCTTATTACTGAGGCCGTTTCCAAAAAGCCCCGCTGCAACGCAGCGTGAGAGCGTGATGTGAGCTACGAGCACAGCCACAATAGAAGACAGGATTCGACAGAACCAGCAAGGAAAAGAGAGAAAAGTACGTCATGTAATAATTAGATCATAACATATGCGTTAACACAGTGTGTCTGCAAAGTCAACGATAGAAAATATGAGATTGTTGGTTAGGTTTTTCTGGTTTCCTCTGTTTCCTTTGAACAGCATTTCTTTTTTTATTAGAATCTCTCTCTCTCTCTCTCTCTCTCTCTCAGTCTGTCTCTGTCTTTCTCTCTCTCTCTCTTATTTCTCTCTGTACGTATTTCAGGCCACACTGTGGCAGCCCCAGGAGACTGTCAAGATCTAACAGCCTTTATTTCTTACTCAGATCTGGCACTTCTTGCACTTAATGGCTTTATGAGAAGGGACAAAACAATAAATATATATATAACTATATATGTGTACATGTGACTCAGCTCCAGAGAGACAGATTTATGATGTAATTGTAAGTGCCTTTTGAAAGAGTCAGCAAAAGAACATGGATGATTATTATTAATATATATATTTTTACCAACACACATAGGTGCCAAGCTTGGGGGTGGGGGCCGGGGGTTGTTATGGTGGGTCGGTGCACCAAGTCGTCAGGGAACCCCAATAGGCCCTCCTACCCCATCATCCACCTCCTGTTTAGGGAAGCTTTATTCACGAGGAGGGTGGAGGGTGGAGATGTGGATATGTGGGAGTTGGGGGACTGGGGGTACATTAACATATATGGGGGTGGAAAAATTTCTCCAAGCTGAAGCTAAAGTACAAAAAGGTAAAAGAATTCATGAAGAGACTGGAATGTAGACCTGATACATAGATTTTCATTTTGAAACAAGCTTTTTATTTATTTATATTTTGTTCCATACACTGGCATACACTAAGATACTTTTTTCTATCTATAAAATTATTTTTAAAATATTATTTAACACTGACACATTTTTGTTAGTTGTTTCTGCTTGTTTGAAACAAGTCTAAAATCTCAAACAAAAAAAAAGTGTATGCATCTATTTATGGGGGGAAAAAAAAACAATCCCTGGCAGTTCAATTCAGCGAGAACTGAGTCAACCTGGAAGTCCCTGGGATTAGCATTCTCTGGTTGATCAGATTATTCTCTGGTTAAAATGTGTAATCTGGAACACTATCATAAAAAATGGAATCAACACATGAAGAAATACATTTTGTGTAATTAAAATGTATAAATTGCAACAAATTTTTTCGGCCGATTTTTTTCATGTCCTGTTGCTATTTAAAAAATAATAAAAAATTAGCAATACCTAGCGATTACTGATACACATCTGGGTGAGGTTTTTTGGCATGGTTTTAAAGTCAAAATTAGTTTTCAACATTTCATTTGCATATATATTTATCTTTTTGTATAGAAATAAAAGAAAATAATGAATGTATCATGCACAAGCTTTTATCTTAACACTTACGCCAAATTTCTACCTCATACAGATGCCAAAAAACTTTTGCGAATGATTTCTGGCATCTGAATTTTAGATTAATTCGGGTTATGATTTTGCCTGCTTGAAATTCAACTGTGAAACACTGACGCACAAAGACATTTCCAAAAATTTAAATTCACACTCACACACACACTAAAACAGGTGGACGAAAACCACACAATGCAGCACTGCCTCTGAACAGCAGGTTCTCTCATAAAACTGGGTGGTGGTCATCAGGGTGGTCTACACACACACACACACACACATACACACACCAGAGATACCGAGCTGCTATTCTGAGCCTCGGCTTAAAAAAGAGCGAGAGCCACAAGCAAAAGTAAGCCATAAAGTCCTGGTGGTCTTTCGGCTTCTCTTGACCCGCTTCCTCCCCTGCAGGTACAAAATTATTGCTCTTTGCTGTTTCGTTCCTCTGCTTTACACATTGTGTCACCCCGTTTATCTGGATCACATTCTTCAACCTTAAACATGCTGCATGAAGAAGTCAGCTGCAAGAACAAATCATGCAGGTGGACATCCCACATGCACATGCAAGCAATTGAAAAAAAATGACTAGAGTCATTTATTTTGAGTGAGAAGCACAAGAGTTAATAACTGTATAATTTATATATATATATATATATATATATATACACATTTAAACTTATGCATTTGGAGGAAGCTTTTATCTGAAGTGACTTAGACATGAATCCAAGAACACAGTTGGAGGCGTTACAGTGTAAAAGTTTTACAGCAGGATAACCTAGTCTAAAAATATCATGATCAAGCAGTATAATGATATTAACTGACCACAAAAACACACAAAACAGTAGTGAAAAAAGTATTACAAAATCCTTGTACATGTCTCTTGTATATACTGTATAGCAAAAACCAAAAGGACACGAGCAGATAAATTTCTCTAACAGTAATTCTTCCTTTAAAAGACATTTTTAAGACTGACATTTCTATAAAAACTGTCAGTATTCATCAAATTCTCATTATACGCCAAAGAGAGAATGAAGCAAGAAAAAAAAACAAGTGAGCCAGTGTTTGTGCTGCACTGCTTAGCAAAAAAAAAAACCCCAAAAAAACACAGTAGTTTTGTTTAATTATGTTCAGCAATGCCATGTTCTTCTGTGTGCTTCTCAGTGGTGGACCATCAGGGCCTGCTAAGCCTCTTCTGAAGCCCTGACCTTTTGCAAACTGAAGAAAAAAAATACCGCATTCTTATGTAAATAATATTTCAGTTTACTCTTTATGTTTTGCATCTGCTACTGTTTTCCTGATCTCTTCCTACTCCCATTGCGTACCACTATGTGGTTTGAGTGTGGAAACAGACAGCTAATGGAAGAGAATGGTTTCTATCTAATCACAATTGGTTCTCGAAGCACTGTGTCTGAGCTCCGCCTCCCAAAGCCTCCACTCCGTCCTCGATGTACTGTCATGTATGAGAAATTTTTGATTGACTTTGATTGACAGTCACATGGGTTTGATCAGCCAATCAGATTCATCTGTTTCGCAAGGTGGGTGGAAAATATATTGACCAATACCTTCTCTACTCATAGAAGGCTTATGTATATCATCATGCATTTACCACACTGTGTTTGTTTGACGTGTCGTGATTGCACTTGGTGTGTACTTGAACTCGAATGTAGGTAACATCCATATTATATTTCATTTTTACAGGTAGTGGTCGCTCAGTGGTTAAGACATTGGACTTCTGATCGAAAGATCATGAGTTCAAATACCAGCACCACCAAACTGACACTGTTGGGCTCTTGGGCAAGATCCTTAACCCTCCACTGCTCAGTTAGATTTACATTTATGGCAGACACCCTTATCCAGAGTGACTTACATTTATCTCATTTATACAGTTGAGCAGTTGAGGGTTAAGGGCCTTGCTCAGGGGCCCAGCGGTGGCAGCTTAGTGGTGCTGAGATTTGAACTTATGACCTTCTGGGCATTAATCCAATGTCTTAACCACTGAGCTACCACTGCCCATATTGTATAAGTAAGATAAATGTAAGTCACTGTGGATAAGGATGACATAAACGTAAATCTTTTAAAACACTTCACGTTTTGCCGCTTTTGTTTTTATGCCATAAACTGAGACCTTTTGGAAATGCTACCACTACCGGAGTTTGAGATTTAAAACTCTGGGGTTGTGTTGTAGTGTGGACGCACGGAAACAGAGACCTTTGAAAACAATGATGCAGACACCCAACTTTACTTCCTAACTGGGTCTTGTATCCTTTCCTGACTCATCAAGCTCCTGTCATGTCAATTCTGGAGAAAAAAAAATCTGTATCAGTCACTGCGAACAGTGGTGAATGCAACATGGATAACGAATTACTAATGTTGCTGAGCTTGTTGATTTTGCTAGCAGCTGTTGTGAAGTTTGAAAATGAAAGCATATTAGTGTGGACATAGCCTTAGCTGAGCACACAGAAAGAACTTTTTTTAAAAAACTGCTACTAGCTTGAAGTTAAAAGGCTGCGTACAAAATTTCCAGGTAAGTAATTACTGACCAATTAATGATGTATTGGGACAGACTGTGGGCTTGTCTTGTTATAACATTTCTTTGACAATCTTGCTAGTTGTAGGCTGTAACTTGAGTACACAATGTAAAGGACAGGTTTGTGTATGAGAAAATCTGTGATTATTTTCACTTGAAAATGCTTCCCCACCCAGAAACCCCCCACCATGGTCCACCCCTGGTGTTTGTGTATGATAAAGTGAGGAACATGCTAGGAGTGGAAGCAAAGCTAACAGTGTAGCAGCAGATCACACATCCAACAGGTTTTCAGGACAGTCTGCTTCCCTTGTATTGAGGTTACTGTAGTATGATTTAAGGAGATTTGTGGACTCTCAGCTGGATGTATTTATTAATTTATTAGGAGTGTACTGTCATGTTTTACATACTGGAGCTGCATTCAGGACAGGAGAGGATAGCAGATTTCACACTAGATTAGGTTTCACACTCGGCAATGGGGGAATTTAGTATCTCCAATTCACCTAACAGGTTTTTGGACTGTGGGAGGAAACTGGGTTCCTCTGGAGGAAACCCATGCAGACATGGGGAGAACATACAAATTCCACACAGGAAGGACCCAGGTCACACGACCCAGAAATCAAACCCGGGACCTTTGTGCTGTGAGACGGCAGCACTGCCCACTGCACCACCGTATCACCCCCAGCTGGATGTAATGGGAGAGAACTGCTAGAGAATCACTAGTTTGGGTTAAAAATGCACAGGTAAATGATAAAATTAATAGTAAGAAATACAATTAAATAAGTATTTTGAAAAGCCATTGGTAATCATCCAATCATACACCATGAACATTAGTGAACCATAACACTGTAGTAAAGATTGCTAGAATGACTCCCGAGTGGCGCAACGGCAACGAGTTCGCCCTATCATCCGGAGATCACTAGTTTAAGTCCGGGTGATGCTATAGCTGCCCACAGCCGGGAGCTCAAAGAGCAAAATTAGCCGTTCTCTCAGGGTGGGAGGGGCAGAATACGCTCTCTCCCATGTCAATCAGAGCGACACTGTCCAATCATGGGCGTCTGTGAGCTCATGCATACACCGCTCCTGGAAGTTGCATGAGCAGCAGTTCAAAAAGAGGCGGCGGCCTGCGTCACGTGTTTCGGAGGAAGCATGTGATAGCTTCGCCTTCCCTGACTGGCAGCTCATTGTGTGACATGGGAGAAATACCGATGGATGGGAATTAGATATGACTAAATTGGGGAGAAAATCGGGGGATAACGCAAACATCAAATGTATTACGATATGGAACTTTAAGTAGCAGTTAGAGTTTTTCTCAGTCGATCTGGTACATTTCTCACATCATGATTTACACTGGCATCACAAGTGCATTTTTCAAAACAGTTAGTGCAAACAGCAAAACTCAATGAAATACCTGCAAAAGCACGTACCTCGCTCAGAATTCTTCGTTTTTGCCTCAAAAGCAAATATTTATGTCAATCAACTTGTCAGCGTCATCAGAATGTCTAGTCTGTGTGTCATTGCCTATGAACAAGGCAGTCAAAATACTTAGTCATGTTGTCGGTGCAACAGTGTACACTGTAAATATATTCTGATGGAAACTAGCTAAGCTTTTGATTACAAGAACGCTGCACATACTGTGGCACAAAATACAAACTTACACAGAACACAAAGTTACACACGACTGTATGTGGGAGACTGACAGCAAGAAATTGGACTGGAATCAAATTTATACAGTAATATTCTTTCACTGTATTGCTCGCACTGCAATTTGTTGGCAAAAAAAAATCAAAACAACCTGAGACAACAACTTAAGAAATTATAGCACTTTCTTTTCTATACATCCTGACACTCCTCTCTGATGGGCCACATGTTTTCGTCCACGTCACACTGGATATCGTCCCTTGCAATGCAGCGTGGAAAGAATCTCCTGCAGTGTCTAATCCAGCCTCTGCAGGCAACTGCTGTGATATCCTCACAAGCTGCATCCGTGGCAATCAGCAGGTTCATCTGGGTGTGCGGCTGGTGATGGCACACCTTCCATCTCCAGGCTGAGAAGAACTCCTCAATTGGGTTCAGGAATGGGGAACAGGGTGGGAGGAATTCCATCAGCATTCTATGACGAATGGAAAACCATTCCCTTATGGTGTTAGAGTGGTGAAAACTCACATTATGACCACATATTTGGGCAAATCCTCTTGCATCACACCTCTCTCATTATCAGAGATGAGATCCCTGTAGAGGGTGTCCAAAAATGTGACTAGATGCTGGGTGTTATTGGGCCCTATAAGGGGAATATGTGTAAGCACACCATTCTGTGACATAGCAGTACACATAGTGATGTTTCTCCCCGTTGGCCTGGCACATCAATGGTAGCCCTTTGGCCAATGATGTTTCGACCACGCCTTCTGCATTTTGCAAGCTTGAAGCCAGCCTCATCCAGGTATATAAAAGTGTAGAGGGGTTCTCTTGGTTCCAGCTCCATGATACGCTACAGCACAAAAGCAGTAATGAAGTACATATAGTCTTCATTTTGGACAAGAAACAGTTACATACATTTCAGCCATAGCAAATGTGTCAGTATGCATAAGGGTTTTACATGTACATACTGGCACCATAGCTCTTTCACCCTGTCACCATTTATTTGAAATGGAACTTTGTACAGCTGTTTCATGCTCATCTGGTGACGTTTCAGAACCTGGTCAATGGTGGAGATGCTTACAAATTGAATATTTTGAAAAAGATTGTAGTCCTGTATAATGGCTTGCTGGATCTCCCTCAGCCTTTTGGCATTATTTGCTATGGCCATAGCACATATAGGATCCTCTTTTTGAGGTTTGAAAATGGGACCTCTGCCACCCCTATGAGCTAGTCTTGCAGTCCTATATGGTATAAGAATGCAAAAGTGCAAAACAAAAGATTGAAGAACATTTCAGAATTTATGTCAGTGTGCAGCATTACAGCATAGTGCACGTTTCTGAAATACATGCCTGGTTTCTCTACGAAACATTTGAACAATTGAAGACACAGTTGTTCTTCCAATATTCGGCTGCACCCGGCAACTAGCTTCAGCCATTGTAAGAGCATGATTTAAAACATGGTCCACAATTGTTGCCCTTACTTCATCTGGGACAAACCTATGGACATGGACTCTCCTACCTGTTGTTCTGTTTTGTCCCCTCAGCCTTCTACCACGCAGCCTTACCCCTCTTCTTGGCTGTTCACCCAGTACACAGCCTTGTCTTTCCTTTGTGACACTGCAATGTTTTGTGTCTATATATGTTTGTAAGTTGAAGGTTCATGAGATGCACCTCTGACCTATGGTTGAGAGCTGTTTGACCATTGGTTGATCTAAACCTTCACAAATTCCCCTTCATAACTGAAAGCCAAGATTCACCTGAGAACAATTTAATCAATTTAGGATAAATGACCAAATTTTACCAAAAATGTTTCATAGAAATGTACAAATGATGCCTGAGAGATTATGACAACATGTTCAGCACTTTTGCATGTAATGACCGAGGCAATGACCTAAAGCCTAAATGTTTTGGAGGGTAAGACAATTCAACAGACAATCAGTAGAACACATTTTGATAAACATGACATAAGCAATGGATAAAATGCAAAAAAAACAGCAGACAATTGTACATGACCATTTGCATGGACGTACAAAAGCATTTGCAAAATGTGAAACACTATGAGAAATGATATTATGATGTGCACAAGTGACAAGGAGATGTGGAGACTGAATGAACAGTTTTGAGAATTTCAATTCTGATTTGAGAAATTAACCAAATCGACTGAGAAAAACTGTAATTATTCCCACAGGTACTTTACAGTATGTGGAAATTTGGATGTAAAACATTTAGTCTCCTCTTTTCTCTTTTTGAATAACTGTCTGTCTGACAAAACTAGGCACTGTCTCCAAATTGTACATGCAACTGAGTAAATATAAAACCACATCAAGTGAAAACAAGCATATGGTTCTTAATTGTATTCATGCTGCAGATCTGAAAATTTTAGAAAAGCATGGGAACATGAAAAACATCCAGACTTGTTTGTGAAACTGTCCACAGTGATTTAAGAAGTGTTACAGCAAGCTGGTTCAAAGCCACCCACAGCAGCATGCATGATGTCGCATGTAAAGCAAAGATAAAACAGTCCAGATACAGATTGCCAGCATTAGTAAAGTCATGGTGGTGCACTGATAAAGTGCCCTCCTTCTAAAACCACAGGGTTTCTGCTCTAGTCCTGCAGGTTGCGTCAAAGTTTGATGAGGCACCACAGAGCAGCAGCCTCAAATGGCCTTGCCCTTTACTCCCGGCACGCTGATGGAGGACTCCTATCCACACTGTAGTGAAAAGACAACAGGAGATGAAGGCCCAGGCACATGAACAAGGACCAGGGTTAGATTTTAGCCAAGACCCACTCTACTTTACTAGTTCTCAAAAGAGTGCTTATGAAATGGCATACTTTCTTTTGCTTCATACAAAAAAGAACTTTGCAGGATAGACAGGCAGACAGCCAGACAGATAAATAGACAGCCAGATAGACAGACAGATAGATTGACAGACAGACAGACACATAGACAGAGAGATTGACAGACAGACAGACAGACAGACAGACAGACAGACAGACAGACAGACAGACAGACAGACAG
>JAOVVH010000052.1:4264333-4274348 GCA_028566435.1 Scorpiodoras heckelii | reverse complement strand
TGTGTGTGTGTGTGTGTGTGTGTGTGTGTGTGTGTGTGTGTGTGTGTGTGTGTGTGTGTGTGTGTGTGTTACAGATGGGTGGCATGATTTTAATTTGACAATTGATCTGAGACAATTTGCATGAAATTTATTCATACAAATTGATTGGAAGAAAGTTAGATGAAAATTAGAGCATCAGAGCATGAACACTGACTTGTACTCAAATATTACTTAATTGTCAACTAGATAATCTCTCAGAAAATCTCATTTTTTTAATAATTAGTATAGTCTACAGTATACTTGTGTGAATTCCAGGATAGACTCCAGATTTGCAGTAAACCGAGCCAGGGTGTAGGTCCAGATGACTGATAGTTAGGACAGTTGTATGCTTCTATACACTTTTAAATTAGGTTAAAGCTTGAGTAGTATACCGGTAGTTTAGTGTAGTATAGTATAGTCCAGCTACATTACTCTCAACATTCTGTGCAAACTGCTAACGATAATAAAATGAAAACTCATTAAATGACGTCCACAAATTTCTGCTCAGCAGCTTGTTTCCATCAAACTGACTGAATGAAGTCATTTACTGAAAAAACAAACCCTGTTGTCATACAAGTTTTGGTCTGCTGACAAAAAAAAGTAGGGTTCCTGTCTTTAATTTCATGTACGTCGCAAATTATGTGTCACAAGACAAGATGGACAGCCTCAGACAGCTGCTGAATTTTAGCTAGAGAGATAGATAGATACTTTATTAATCCTGAAGGAAAATTTTAGCTAGTGCATAATGTAATACACTGAAACCTGGAACCTATGCAAAATACACCACCTATGCACACCATTGTTTGCATCCGCCAGTGCGAAAATAAAGCGATAGACATCTAGGGAAGCTGTTTCCACCATAAGAATGGCAAGTTATCACAATCTTGCGATTTTCAACGTGGTTTAATATTTGGAGCTCGTGAGATGGGTCACAGGATTTCGGAGGTAGAAGCAAAGTTTGGATTTTGACATGTGAGCATTTCAGGGGTGTAACCATGACTGCAATAATTCCAGCAAACCCTCGAACTTATGACAGCAGTGTGGCCATAAAAAGACTCTGGGTGAACGTGAGATGCGTCGGCTGGCAAGAATCATTTCACGTGATAGATGTGTAACACTGCCTCAAGTAAAATCGGAATTCAATGCTGGGGCCTCAACAAACATCAGCGTGAGGACTGTGCCACGTTCCCTCCAAGATCCCGCGGGGGACCTACCAAGTATTAACTGCTATACCAGTTTTTCTGGTACTGGTACTGGTCCAAAGGATATTAGTATGAAACTATTGTCCGCCTTGTAATGTTACAAGAAAGTGCCTGTTTAATTGACAGTGCCATGCCAAAATTGAGACAGGGGATCAGGATGTTACGTGATTTTCATTAATGAGAATGAGAAGCATGCTCGTCTCCTTCTCAGTCCAAATTTACCTCTCCATCATGCTGGTTGTGTTTTGTGTAAGAGCTCACGTGGGGAAAATCCTGTCACATGACACCACATCTATGCATAAATGGGTTATTTCTACCAACATAAATGTTTCCTCAGGTATCAACAAATAATTTATCTGAGAATAAATGTGTGGAAAAACGTTTTGTTGACATTTGTTGAAGTTTACCAACTACCACTTTCCATTTTCATTGTCTATATCAATAACCATTCATAAGCACTAAAGCAGTTTTCTTAAAGAATCACTTGAATGGAAATGTAGCTAATGAATAAAGCAAACATATTCTTTAACGAAGTATCGTAGATACAGTGAACCATCAGCTTTCAGGGCTTCACTACATAGAAATAAAGTTACAAAGACACTAGGTCAACATTGCGTACAAACAGTACAGTATACCTGCATAGTAATTCAAGACAATTCAAGATCAATCAGTTGCAACCGTAAAAAGAAAAAATGAAAAAAAAGGCATAAAACCGTTTCTAATATTCACTCTGGCTGCATAATGAAGATCGGCTTCTGCGGATTTGATTACGTGATGCAGGATGTAGAGTTTGACATGCAGGTGAAGTGTGCAGGTGTGAAAACATCAAGTGTTTAAATAAACCAGTAAGAGAACTTGAAAATGTACTCTCCGAGTGACACAGGAAAACAAGAGTGGCCCAGTTTCTCAAATGCATTTCGTAACAAGATTCATTTTGGAGCGACTATAAACAATAATCCTGCTATGATAAATCGCAGCCTTGGAAACCAGAATTTCGCTAACATGTACATTTCAAACATAATGGAAAAATCCACCTTGAATGACTTTCATATCGATATTTGTAATCATTAATGTGATCGTCAACGGAGTCTAACAAAGTTTTTTTCATTGACATATTGTACAATGCTTCTCTACGTTACTCACAATGCCATTCGAAAGAGAAACCACTGCAGCGGCGCTTTAGTCCTTCAGTCTGTCCAGCTGTGTCACCTCATCATCTGCTCAAACAGATCAAGCTTCCAAAGTTTCAACGTTCATGCTAACACCATCTTGTAGATCACTGACTAGCCAAGCTAAGTCTCTGTCGTAACCCAACTGTTTTGCATCTGCTTTGCATTCTGGATCTTTCTCTCCAGCGTTTGTACCAATGTCTCCACTTCTTCTAAGTTCTCATTAATATGATGTTTAACATCACTGTACAATGTTGACAAATATTTCTCCTGTTAAGCACCATTGTAACTGCTTTACCGGTAACAAGGTGACCCTGCGACGGCAGAGACACCTAGCCTCTAGCTTATGATAAATACATAATGTGATGTGCCTTGTCAATTATTCCCTTTGACCTTACATATAATACCCTGTAATTAATATTTCAATTTTGGCATTTTCTGAAACAAATATGTAATATGTGTATGCATGCTTACACCCTTATACAGCATGCTAGTAATGAGGACAACAGCAGGATGCTAGGACGCTAACAGCTGGGAGCTGAATCCCTGAAGCGTTCATTCGTAGCCAAGTTCTGCGTGACCTTTTTTGTCAACAATATTCTCATTAACCTGCTACATGCTTCACTTCATTCTGATCAATAAACACAGCCAATAAATCGCTCGCAATGTTGAGTAGAGTGCAGAGAGTATAGCAGTACAATCTGCTTTACTCTTTTACTAATAAGCACACTTGCCGTACGTGTCGATGTGAATTCATAAATGGCTGGTATTAAGGAGACCACAGAGAGCATCAGCAGGCGGCAGATGGTGTCTCCTCAGGCCATATTTTTGAAGCCACAGTCTTCTGTTTAGCTTTTTAACTCCTCTTAGGCTGCAGTCAGAGCTCAGACACCGAGCACCCTGCCCTCTACTTTGCTGTCTCTAAGCTGGGAGGTAAAGCCAGGCTATAAATCTGCAGCTACTCACTTTGACCAAACTTCTACAAGCAAATCAAACTGCTGGAGCTTGGTTTTAGGCTGAAAACGCTCTAAGCACAAGAGGAAAAATCTATTAACATTGCACTTTAAACACAATCTGATAGATGTTTTCCCTCTAGCATCCACCTGAGCAGGATGGATCGTCTGTTCTGTCTCCTTTTGTTAATAATTAACTTCAGCAGGATTAAACATGCTGCCATCTTGGCATTTCTGCTTGGATTTCACTGCACCAACTGGCTATGAATCTCTACCAACTCTGGTACTTTATCTTATTTAGTTAACTGTTCAAACTGGTAAAGATTGAAGTTTTATTGAAGTGTGCAATTAAGGCTCGGTCAGTGGAGAGAGACTGAACTTGGCTTGATGGTATTGGACAGCGATGGCTTAAGTGCATTGATATATCAATGAAGCAACTCCAACAGTTACCACAAGGTCTGGCACTTGGCGTCGATATTTACCGACTTGTTCGCTGAGCACTTCCAGGGCAAAATCGGCTTTTCCCAAATTTGCAATTAGTTTCAAAGAGCAGCTGCATGGTGAATCCCTTGGATCCTCAGGAGCGGGAGACTGGCCAGAGCTGCCCTTTCTCTCCTGCATGTTCTCCGACCCAGTCTTTTAATGCTAAGTGGGAATATGCTAATCTGTCTGTCACGATGGCTGATTCTCTTTGAACTTGTTTGTCGGTGACGAAGGCTGGGCTTGTATGGAGGTTCACTGCTGGCCCCCTCTTTAGCCATCTGCTGGACCGCTGCTCTATTTGAATAATAAATAAGGATCCCTCTTTCAATTCAGACAGTCCATTCGGGTCTCTTGAGGGTTTTTCTTTTTTTTCCGAGAATCTGCCACTTATTCAGAACAGTAGGTTGTTGGCACACACAAGTCTCTCACTTGCTTCACTGCCCTTTCACTTTTGTACAAACCCAGTGGTAGTCTGTCACAATTTTAAAGTGAGATTTACTTTTTTGGAACTTTCCATCTCTCCTCAAAGCCCAATACGCTTGAAGCCTTGAGTTCTCAAGGGGGGCTTTATTTTGACAAAGCATGCATGAAACGAAAGGATCGGTCGTCCTGTTTCTTATCAGCGCGGGAGACCTTTGAATAGGATGTCATGCTGGGATAACCTTACAAGAATCAAAGCATCCGGTACCCCACAACCTGTGACTGTCCACTGAGTACAAACAAATGTACACATTCCACAAAAGTACACTTTCTCTCAACAAACAATTATACAACATGGCACTGCTGTGATGCAAAACAAATGGTCCGAACTTCATAACAAACAGGGCAAGAAGACTCAGAATGACTACTTTTTGAAAGAAAAAGATGGCTCCATATAGCACTGTTCATTGTTCTTTATTTTGCTGCTCAAGAAACAAAGGGTTTCTCTTTTAAATACATTCTAATCAGCAACAGACACTTGAATGAACCTCTTTTTTTTGATGAGTGAAAATCAAATTGGTCAAAATGTGTTATGGTTCACAGGACCTGATTGAGTTCCGACTTGAGCTGGTTCCTGGTTAGCTGGGAACCCTTAACAATCTTTTTTTTTCTAAGAGTGAACATCTCAGTACCAGTAAGCTTTCAGTTATCTAATCATCTAGCCATCAAATTGGTCAAAAAAGTGGTGCAGTTCTCTGGATCAGATCAAGTTTCACCATCATTGATTTATTCTTAGAACCTTGCCTATGGGGTTCTTCAGTTTGTTCTTCTCTGGGTTTCTTTAAATGTTCTATGTCGAACCGTACAACAGTTCCCTTTCACAAAGGTTCCAAGGACCCTTAACTATCAAAAAACTTTCTCCAAAAGTGAATATACCATTGTCTGGGGTCTTTGGCACCATTGGTCGGTCATTGGTTATGCAATAATTCATTTATCATATTGATCGAAATGTGGAGCGGTTCTTTGGCCCAGACTGAGTTCCATCACAGCAAGATTCCATCTATCACCCTTAATGGCTATACAGTTTGTCCCTTTGTGGGATTCCTTAAAGGAATTCTATGTAGAACCCAACAACAGCAGATTTTCCTTTCATATATGGTTCCAAGAAGAAGAAGAATGGGAAGCTAAGCTTAAATATCCAAGGCACAACTGAAGAACTGGTTTTCAGTGTCTGGGGCCTTTGTCATCATCAATCATTGGTCATTCATTGAACAGACTGGTGGAAGAGTGAGTTCTCTGGATAAAAAATTTCTATCTTGGGACACAACAACATTTTTGGGTTCGTACCTCTGACGGAATCCACCAAGGGTGTATGTCGGGTTTCCCAGATAGAGAAGATTCCATATACTGTAGAAGAGCATTTACAAAGTTATGTGTACATGTATGAAGAACCTATGAAAAACCACTTTTGCTTCAAAATGTGCATCACAGTGTCAGAGGTTCTTGGCACCACCAGCTCTTGGTTATGAAATCATTTAGCTTTCAAACTTACTAAAAAGTGGAGCAGTTCTCTGACCTCAACTAAGTTCCTTCACCAGCACAGATTTCAGGTCAGTGGAAAAAGTGTCAGCTATGTTTTAATCTGACAACCTGGTCTACATACATATTAGGTCTATATAGAACCCTACCATAGAGGGATTCCCGATCTAATAGGGTTTGTAGAAACAGAAGAACCTTTCTGAAGTTATGAACCCTTAACTATCCAAAGAACCGTTACAAAGCAATGTTTGGCTTGGGCTTATAGTCTCAGGGAAACTATATTCTAATAATAATAATAATAATAATAATAATAATAATAATAATAATAATAATAATAATAATAATAATAATAAAAATAAAAATAATATCTGTACCCCTGCAGGCTATTCTGCAGGATCCTGTCAAAGCAGGCAACCTTGTGCTCCAGAGATAAAGAGTGTCCCATTTGGAAGGTAGCATGAGGACAGATGTCTATAAAGTTCTTGCTTTTGAACAAATTTGAAGGCAGCACCACAAGGCAAGGCGATCCTGTAATTCCGTTCACCGAATCCTATAATTCTGTTCAACAAACAACTGTTCGGTTGCATAAAAGTTTGAAAAACAAGTTGGAAATGTCATTTTTGAGTGAGTAAAGGAACATAATTTAAATTCAATATCGGGATAATATCAATCATGTTAAAAAAAGATGTTATTTACAATAAAATCGGTACATGCCTTGATGACAGAACAAAAGAGCATAGCATTACCAGCAGGGAAGAATCCATGGCTCTGAAAGCCACTGAGTTACAACACACGCACACACCCTCATCCATATAAACATAGGCCATTGATTTCATGCCGTCCACAGCTGGAGGTGAGTGACAGCAAATTGGCTTCTGCTTGTTCTTCAGGACCCCCGCGCATAGCCTCCGTGATGTGTTCAAGCCCAGGATCCTCAAGCTATTTTTCCCACATTCCCATTCTCCTCACAAACTTGCCAAAAATGTAAAATCCGGTCAGCTTATTTGCAAATCCCTGACCTTTTCAGAACAGGTCACCCGAGGGTCTGAACAAAGACTGTGAACTTTCCAACTCATTTAGTATTCTTTATTATAATGTTGGAACAACCACTAACACTACTAATGTAGTGGGAATTTGTAAGAATAACACTGCAACTGTTCGGTTGATCTTTCAGAGGGAGGAATGCGCCCATTCCAGCCCATTTGTAGGATATTTACTGGCTCATCATGGTGCTTATGCCATTTTTGGTCTATGTGTATTTTACTCACTCCTTTCCCCACCTGTGCCTTCCATCATCTTCAGTTTTATGGCCGCAGAGGGTGCAGTAATTAGTGCTTACGTGCGTGTATGATAATTATATCTTTAAATAGCCTGGTGTCGTTATTTACTTTTAATTCTCTTGAAGCATCTCGATGATAGGCAATAACATATGGCTTTATAAGAGTATTACGAGGGATCTGTGTTTAGCCGTGCACTAATTGCTGTGTACTACATTGTGTTATTGCACTTAAATAAATAATTGCAATGGTTCTCACAAGGAGATCTTGAAACGCTTGCTGAGCCTATTTGGAACAAGCAAACTGGATTATCTGTCAGTATTACATACCGCTCGTGTTGGGATGGGAGCAATCTGATAACGCGCTCGCCATACCGGAGTTGAGTTTGTTCTGGATTGAACTTGGGACGACCTGGGCCAGTTCGTACGCACAACTGCCACAGAGCAATCCTCTGGATATTAAAGCATACTCAAGCAGCCAGGGCTTTGCAAAGGATCAAAAAAGCAGGCCACAGATATTCTATTTTTCTTTGCCCTGTAAATGAAATGGTTCTTTTTTTGCTCTCTCTCTCTCTCTCTCTCTCTCTCTCTCTCTCTCTCTCTCTCTCTCTCTCTCCACCGATCCTCGTTTCTGTCTGGTGCTCAATCTTGCCCTCCCTCTGCACAGTAAAATCAATAGTGTGAAATCAGCTCCAGGAGAGCCAAATCTAGTGCTAAAGAGCTCAACTTAGTCTTATTTAACTCCACAAGAGCTCATTTAGGACTTGTTATTTTACATGCTGTTGTTGCCCAGGACATCTTCCATCAACCAACTGCTCGAATCATTCTCCCAGAGCAGCTTGAGGTTAAGTGCTGCATTCAAGGTCAGAATGGCAAGCAGACGCCATCTGGGATCAAAACCTCCAACGTCAGATTCTCTGCCTGAAGCGCCATCTTTTTTCATACGCGGTGCATGCCAAAATTCTGGTGGCCCAGCCACCCATCACAACAGGAAAATGCAAAGTCTGAAAACAACAAGCAGCTGGCGTTAATTAACCACTTATCAGAGTGTCTGTTAATGAAGCATTTCTCCATTTACACATGGGCCGAGTGGCACAAACAGCTTCCCTCGCACAGAGGCTAGCATGCACAGGCGCGGCGGAAGATTAATGCTGTTAAATCAAATCTGCTACAGAGCTCCATTTACTCATATCAGATTAGACACAATTAAAATTGAAATGAACATTGAAGGAATTCGGTGACAGCCTCCCAATCAGGAATGGCTCAATCACAGAAATCACTGTTTGGATGGCGTTCATCTTTACCCATTCGCTGCTAAATACAGAAATGACAGGGTGCGGAGGTAGATCGATGTTACGGGTTATGTTTAAGAGCTGTTTTTAGGAAAAGATACATCTCCAAAACACAATCATGAGACAATTATCTTGATTTTTTTTTTTTTATTGTTCCGTTGATTATCACTACCGGTACTCTCAATCCAAGACAGCTGACTGGAACAGAGATGCATCTGATTAATCTCTGCACAAAATAATCTAATCAAGTTAAAAGTCGTGTTCATGTCAGAGAGGCTCTAATGAATATGATTAGCGTTCTAAAAGTTAGGCCTTTTTTTTTTTTTAATGTCAGGCAAGATTTAAGAAAAGAAAAACTTATCCCAGAGCGCTGTTAAATGCGTGTGTTATTCTGTTTCAGCAGCAGCTACCATGCAAATCACAGGTTTACGTATGCACCGGTTCTAATACATTATTGTCTCTAACATAGTAACAACATACAGTACAAAGTGACTTGTATACATAATGCCTAATAATAAATTGATAAAAATGATAAAAAAATGGTGAAATCTACTGCAATAACGTGTATTTAGCATTTCAGAAAGGAGTCTCCGGTTGTAAAAAATAAATTATCTGGCACAGGAAACTTTTTTTTTACACAAAAGTATTTTTGTCATATTAACGTTTAGAGAGAAAAATCAAGGCTGGTCAGGAAACAACTATTTATAGCTGCTATAATCTGAGTGATAACTGTAAGTAATCTGTTTCATGGACGTTCCATACCATGAAATGTAACAGTAAATGGATTAATGCGATTAATGTTCTTTAATAAATAAAAATTGCTCGCACTGATAAATCCCTGTGGTATCAGAGGACTAAAACACCTTCAGAAAGTAATAATAACATCTTTTTTTTAGCCCACATTACCCCCCCCCCACCTTAAAATCAGTGATTACCTTCCTACAACAGCACATCCCATTACTTATATCCTAAAGCAGCGACTGTTTATCCCATTCCGTGTATGTTGTAGATCTTTCCCCTCTCAAGTATCCCTTAAACTCATTAATGGCTTGATACTGTGCTGAACAAAACGAAGGACTGAATGAATTTATTTTTGAATAATCCTGTGACGTCAGCGGCGAGATGTGTTCCAGAGCACACACTGGTTCACAAACAAGGTAGCTGTTTATTAACAGTAATGTGACAGAATAAGAGACAGAGAACAGAGAACACACACTAGCAGCATGAGAGTCATTAACACACACACACTCACACACACACATAGCTCATGGAGGGAAGGTGACAAACAGCCCATAAGTGTCTGCCTCGCACTGCACGATGGGAACTCACGCCGTGTCACTGTGCCAACCCGGAAGTCACCGCCCACTCCTTAGAATCCAGTGGCCGTCACCACAATGCATTATTTTTTATCATTTTTAATCCACCTACAGCAGATTATGATGGGTTTTATGTTTTTTTAAGCATGCACTCATATAAAGATCTAAAAAAAAATCTAAACTGTATTTCTGTGCATTAAATATTAGTTAAGAAAAAACATGTTTAGAAATACACTACACATAATCTTCAGCAACAATGTCTTCTATATTATTTACATTTACGGCATTTAGCAGACGCTCTTATCCAGAGCGACTTACAAAAGTGCTTAGTCATAAACTTGGAATAT
>JAOVVH010000052.1:4062605-4073051 GCA_028566435.1 Scorpiodoras heckelii | reverse complement strand
AACAGATGGACTACAGTCTGTAATTGTAGAAGTACAAAGTGCAGCTATATGGTAAGTGGAACTGAGAAAATGGACAGCAAGTGTAGAAAAAGGAGGTGGTCATAAGGTTGTGCTTGTTTATTGTATGTGTGTATTATGGGTTTGACAACAGCAATAAACATAAACAATTGTGTATAGATTTTTTCCTGATGTTTAAATGTAGATGTGTTAAAACATAAATAAAATGTACTATTTGATTTTTGAGAGATTTTGGACCCAGGTGTTAGACAACGCTCTCCACCACCATCATCAAAACACCAAATAAGGGAATATCTTTTGGAAGAATGGTGCTCCATCACTCCAGTAGAGTTCCAGAGACTTGGAAAATCCATGACAATGTGCATGGAAGCTGTTCTGGTGGCATGTGGTAGCCCAACACATTATAAATAGCCATCTGGACATAGTGACAGAGCCACCTTAAAGCCCCCCTCCCCCTTCAGAATGCTCTAATTTGTTGTACTGGATATGCCCAATGCTTGTCCAATGACTCTCAATTTTCCTTCTTTTCTCAGCTTCAAAATGGCTTGCATTTGTCCCACAGGCAGCTCTCGGGTCTTCATGTTGGTTTATCCATTTTAACAACAAGTGCAGACTTCGCAGGTGGAACCCATGGCTTACACCAAGAGTAGACTACTAATTTTTCAAACAATCAATCTAACTGGGAACAACTGGGCAACAAGAAACCTCTATCAGTCACATGTTCCAATAATTCTGGTCACTTGAAAACTGGGAAGTTTCAAAAAAGTCACCGTGTTCAAAGTTGTGTAACATATCTAGATATAATTATCAGGAAATTAAATTCAGGAAATTCTGACAAAAGAAAAGAATTGAGCTTGCCTTCCAATATGCTGGATGGGACTGCGTGCGTGCACTTAAATGCTAATCTTCAGAATATTTTTATAAATATGTGTATAAAATCAAAAAATTACACTCATAGAAATATGTTTTTAACAGCTGAGGTAGGCAGTGCAGCTCAACACTTAAGATGTTGGACTACTGACCAGAAGGTAGTGAGTTCAAAGCCCATCACAGCCAAGCTGTCACTGGTGGGCCCTTAAGCAAAGGCCCTTAACCCTCAGTGGCTCAGTTGTGTATAAACAAGATAAATGTTAGTTATTCTGGATAAGGGTGTCTGCTAAATGCTGTAAATGTAAATGTACAATGGTTCATTTAATAAATAAAGGCTCTTACCTTAGTGACCATGAAGAAAATATGAGATAGAGCATAAATTCTGGTGAAGCAGGACATTTCTGATGTGCATACATTATCCACCATAAATGCCCTTTTTCTTTTCCCAATTTGGGCAGAATATTTTGTTGATATTCTGCATTCAAGACATTGTAGAAAATTGCTCTGTGCATTGTAGACAGTCTGCACATGCACATTGCTTTTGTCTGTGGAACTGTATTACATTTCATTTGGATTATTTGCTATAAAAACAAGATGTTGGCATCTGCCGAGTATTTTTAAACTAGATGAATTTGAAATGATGAAAACCTTGAACCTGACAACCCCGTTATTAACTTGCAGCATGATTCCTGCCCCGACAGCCTTCCTTTCCCATTAGTGCTTGATGCAGTTCCCATTTTTGACCGATATGTGTCATGATAACTCTATGGAGCTAAATGGGGTGGGAGAGGTAATTAATATTTCAGCAGAATTTAAAATGTCTGGAGATGTGAATGAGGACTTTATGTACATGAACTTGTGTTGAACTGCTGATATACAGGTGGGGTGACAAATTAAAGGAAAAACCAGGAGCTCTGTTATACTAGTATGGTTTGACTCCACTTGTCCCCACAGAATGAAGCATCACCTCAAATCAATAGAACATTCTTTGACTGATCACTTCTATTATGATGGGAGTGATCTCTTCCCAGATGACTCCGCCCTCATCCCCGGGGCACTAGGGGCCACCAATTGGTTTGATGCGTAAGAAAATGATGTCCATCATATGCCATGGCCTATATAGTCACCAGATCTCAACCCAATTGAAGACCTGTGGGAGATTTTGGACTGACCATCATCATCAAAACCAACATCATCATCAAAACACCAAATAAGGGAATATCTTTTGGAAGAATGGTGCTCCATCGCTCCAGTAGTGCACCAGAGACTTGTAGAATCAATGCCAAGGTGCATGGAAGCTGTTCTGGTGGCACGTCGTGGCCCAACACATGACTAACACAATTTAGGTTGATTTTTCCTTTAATCTGTCACCCTGTCTATATACAGAGGAGATGCTGATGTTCATGTGCCTTTGCTATATAGCCATCTGGACATAGTGACAGAGCCACCTTAATCAGTCATGGTGTGCCGATTTTGTGCCGTGTCAGTTGCAGAAGACCCTATGAAATTTTAATCAGGAACATTATTATGTGAACCTGAAAAGCAGGGCCTGCGGCAGAGTCGCTCATTTTACTCTATCTGAAAGAGTGACCGCAAGCATCATATCTCGCTGCTTCCTCATCAAACACCACATCTCATCCAGTGTCGAGTTGCTTTCTTTTATTTCCTCAGATTGTACAAATGTTTAGAAATCGGAATGAATCCAACACAGTAGATGCTTTTAGGCTTTAATTCTGAGCTCACAAAAATATGTCATTGCAATATGTGTTTGTGCATCGGCGTGTCATCGATAAAGTAAACAGTGGTTAAAATGAATGAGCCAGTAGAACTGACTTCATGGAACTGAACTGCATTTTCCTTACATTCATTCTGCAACATGTAGCCTATTTGGATTGGAAACCATTTACCGTGCGAAAGAAAGTGAAACTGATCAGCATTTCAGAGGGTAAAACAGCGACAGTCTGAGTTCATTATCTCCCACAGACGATGAAGCTCTTTAGTCTGGTTTTCAAATGTACAGTGGTTTTCCTCCTCTCCCTTGAACTCTCAGAGTGTTTTGTTAGAAACAAGACAAGACAGCTGCTTATATGTTAAAAAAAGGTGAAAATCTTAGCACTCCTCCATTTTAATGATCATATTGGACTTTTTGTACGTACAGTATATTGAACAACGCAGCTCAGATGCTGCTGTCGCACGGATCAGCATCCTTTTAGAGAGTTCTTCTGGTCAGTACTTAGTATTTGTCATCCTCTGTGTCACTGAGAGGCTCCCCGGCGGAGATGGAGACGCTCTGCGCCAGGCGTTTGCGGAAGTGCCCGTTGGGGACGTGCCAGCCGAGGCGCGCGCGCGTGCGCATGGAGGCCGAGACGGTGTTGGCGCGACCCAGGCTGGTGGCCACGGCAGCCTCGAACGTCAGAGTCTCCATGGCTGAGGAATCGGGGCTGTGCTCCTCATCCTGCAGGGCGAGGTAGGGTTCAGAAGGGAACCGACGGGAACCCATGCCCAGATACTCGTCCCCTTCGATGTGCCCCATCTCTTCCTCTCCTTCGCCCACTCGTACTTCCTCCTCTTCTGCGTTTTCATCCCACAAGGCATTGCTGCAGCAGCCCAGAATGGGAGCACCTCCTCGCTCCTCCTCCTCCTCATCTTCAGCCTGTGAGGAAGGCTGAGTGTGGCACACTAATGGCGAGTAGGAGACGTGTGGGTGCGAGTGAGTCGGTGTCTGAGAGAGGCGACGCCTGGCGCTCGGTGTGCTCGACTCTGAGGTGGAGGGCACGGGGCTGTCTGAGCTGTTTCCCTAAAACACACACACACACACACACACACACACACACACACACACACACACAGGGCAAAGTATTACGAATGAATCCAAACAACCATGTACCTCTATTTAGGGTTTGTCTTTTATCAGTTAATAAAAAACAATCTCTTGTCATCTGTAAAAAATTATAATGTAAAAATTATAATGTACAACTTTGCCCTACAGAGATGCCACTTTTTGTCTTCATCTCTGGCCCAGAAATGAGATCCACTTCCATCCATAACACAGCTGCTCCTTTATTTTTAAATGTTTAGCTCATAATCATAATCATAATCATAATCTTTATTTATATAGCACCTGCCGAAAGGAGTAAACAGTGTACTGACAAATAAAATAATGCATTTCAAAAACTGGCAATATAAACACAATTTTGAAAAGCCATACAATTAATAGTGGACAAAGTAAAATGTAAATGAACAAAGATAAAAGTAAAATGATAAAATAGTATGGAAAAGGATAAAAGTAAGAATAAAATATGATAATATTAGCGATAAAATAAGTAAAATCAGAGAAGTCCTAAAAAAGAGTTTATAATAATATAAAACTAAAGTTCAAATGAAAAGTAAAGTCAAATACCAAATAACAAATGAAAATATAAAATACTAAAATAATCTGATAATTGATATAAGTAACATAAAATGTGATTAGTTAATCAAAGCAAATCATAAGAAATCATAATAATGTATAATAATATGGCTTCAGCTGCTTTTTAACACGTTTCTACGGATGTTCCTGTCTAACGTCAGTTGTTAAGTTGTTCCATTTTTTTTGGTTCATAAAGCAATGCTGCTTCCTCGATTCTCTTCTTACTTATTTTGGTACCTTAAACAAACTTCCTGTGCTATATATCAAAGAACGATTTGGGACATACATAATGTATGATGGTGCCAATCCATTTAATGCTTTAAAAACCAGTCTATCCTAAAAGAGACCAGAAACCAGTGTAATGCTGCTAGAACTGGTGTGATGTGTTCTCTCTGTCTTTTATGTGTTGTTGTTAAGACCCTGGCTGCAGCATTTTGGATGAGCTGCAGTTTATCGGTCATCTTTTTTGGCAGCCCAGTAAACAGCGAGTTACAGTAGTCAATTTGTGAAAAATATAGATATGCAACGTGTCCAAATCTAGCTAAAAAGTTGTGAATGCGTTGGAATGAATTGATTTTGAATTAAAAGTTAAATGATGTTAAGTTAAATAATTAATGCTATCTTTCCAACTACTATATGTAATTAGGTGACATAAATACTTTATGTAACGAACAAAATACAGTTACCACCCCACAGCTGATTATTTTCCTATAACAGCGCACCCCAAAAAAGTGTTTTATTTGTCTTTTATAACAACAAAACTTCCTTCATCTTAAAAAATCAAATCAAATCGAATAATTTTTTAATTAATTTAATTTAATTTAATTTTAAACAAAAAAGTTTAATTTATATAACATATTTCTGACAACCAATGTCACTTTACAGTTACAAAAAAAATAAAACATAATAATTTACTCATTTAAGCCATTATCTGCATATTATTATCTGTGGATATCTACTGTAAACTGCAGTCTTCTATACACCTAAGCACGGCCATATTGTTTCTTTGCACGTCATTACCTGCCGAGTGTGTCCATGTCGTCTTTCCTCACTGGGAGAACGAGAGCAGGACTTCGAACTCCTCTCGTTTGAGTTGAAGCGGGACGTGTTTGGGGACAGCAGGTGGCGCTGTTCCTTAGCTCGCCCTCGCTCTCTTTCTGCCTGATGCTCTGAATAGGACACTGAGGAGCGTGATATCAGATTAAGTCAGATGGAATATAGTCCATTACCGGGGTTTTGCATGCTAATGAAAAAGCTGAAAATGTGCATTAACCCACCTGCAGCTTTGTAGCTCTTGTGTCTTGGTCGGTACAGACGCTCAGGTGGCTGTTCCTCTTCCCACAATCCATCCATCTCCTGCTCATCTGCCTGTTCAACACCACACCACATGATCTATAACATCAGCCTCCTTCCTTCTATTCTTGCACCGATTCATTTGTTCTTGCTTTATTCGGGTTCCTTTTCACAGAAGAAATATCCGACTGTCTGAAATGATGGATGAAGTGTTTTGCGGAATTAAATAGACTGAGTTCTTTAAGGAGCAGTAGGAATTTTGATTCTCTATTTCCTTTTGAAACAGGAAATCAGTGGCTTGACTTACACACCAGCCAATAGAGTTTGAGCACCTCGCTGCTCCTGAATCAAAACATTCAGCTTCGATATCATGGTGCTTCAAATCACTTCTGTGTGATGCTCTGGTTCGAATGTTGCAAATGTAAATGAAACATGGACCCAAAAAAGTGAATATTTAATGGCCAGATGAAGGAAGTCATCATCTTTTAAACCAGATCAGCCCAATAATTAACTCCATGTTACAGACGTGAACTCCAAACCTTGTTTTTCTTCTTATTTTTGGGTTTAAAATATAAACCTGATGAGACAAACTCACCATGGACACTTGATAGTCCTCACTGTCTTCCTGGTCATGTGATGCTGGCTGCATTAAGAGCTCTTGGGGTGAGATGGGACTCAGGGCCACAAATCCACCGCTGGTCCTACAGAGGAACACACACAAGTTACACTGAGAAACAAAAACAGTCTTTGGATTAACACAGGAAACGAATTTGGTTGGATAACGATTTTTTTTTTCCCGGCACACTTTTGAAGCGGCTGCTGCGTTACCAAAACGTGATTTTTTTTCAACTCGTGATGTGTGCTCACACTCCACTCCTCTGCACCCTAGAGAGCCATCACTCATGCCAGCTCTCTGGACCTCACAGTGCTCAGCTCTGAGGTGTAGGTGGATGTGTGTGGTTTGAAGCGTGTTAATAGCCTTTGTGTTTTTGTGCTAAAATGAAAGCTCAATTAGCACTTACAACCTAGCTTAAGCATAGCACTTCATATGTTATGTATATAACACATTTTATTTTACTCTGTACCAAAAGCACATTTTTGCCTTAATATTGAACAGTAATCACATAGAATCAAGGCTCAAATTCACCAAAGCACCATAGCCTAAATCTAAACAAAACAAAGCAGAGCAGAACAGAATAGAGCAAAAGATAACAGTACAGGACAGTACAGAAGAGAAGAGGGCAGCACAAAACCAAACAAAACCAAACTGATCCGGTGCAAAAAAGAAAAGAACAGAACAGCATGGGACAGAACAATTCAGAACAACACAGGAAAGTGAGAACAGAGCAGTGCAGAACAGTATAGCAAAAACAGCACAGAACAGAACAAACCCAAACAAATCTGAACAGAAGAAAAAGCAAACAAAATCCAACGGACATAGACAATGCAAAACCAAACAGAGTAGAAAAGACACTCAAACAGAATAGAAGGAGACCAAACAAAACCAAACAGAACAGAAAAACACAAACAAAATGAAACAGAATAGAACGAGACCAAACAAAACAGATCAACACTAAACTGACTAGAGCAGTGCAAAAGAGAACATCACAAAACCAGCAAAACCAGACAGAAGAGTGCAAAACAGAACTGGGATATAACAAAACCAAACAAAACCGAAAAAGCACAGAAAAGAAAAGAACAAACCCAAATAAAAGCAAAGAAAACAGCACAGGAGAGAACAGCACAAAACAAAAACAGAATCAAAAAGAGGAGAATAGAGTAAAGACAAACTAAACAGAACACAACAGCACAGAAACCTCAAAATTAAAACACTTCATTTGACCAGAAAATGAGAATGAACCTAAAGAAGTAGAACAGTCATGAAACATTTCAGGTCTACTTACAGAGCTGAGCCTGCACTGTGGGATATGAGAGGAAGGGCAGGACTGCTCGACTGTCCATTAGAGAGAGAGAGAGAGAGAGAGAGAGAGAGAGAGAGAGAGACAGAGAGAGAGAGAGAGAGAGAGAGAGAGAACTCAAAATGGCCTTTCTATACGTTTTCTAGACTTCATCCAACATGAAATATTTTAATAAGTATTTTCAAAGATCCAACTACACCATACTGCCCTGTGATGGACTGGTGACCTGTCCAGGGTGTTTCTCTGCCTTCTGCCCAATGAGTGCTGGGATAAGCTCCAGTAGTAGCTCAGATAATTAATGACTGAATGAACTACAGTATATGCACAATGGCAAACTTAATAAGCAGTAAAAAAAATACAAATCCCATTTCCAGGAAAGTTGGGACACTTTCTAAAAATGCTATAAAAACTATAAATTATAATTTGTTAAACTGCTTGAACGTTTACTTAACTGAAATTTTCAGTGTTGTCACTGACAAACCTAATCGACAAATTGATTTTACAGTCTTATTTTGCCTCTGTCACAACTTCTTTGCAGGCGTCACATTCTATTAGGCTTGCCATAGGCAAAAGGAGTGAAGAAGAAATGCTGACAAGTTCTCTGGGCCCTAAGTCACCTAAGATGGACTGAATGAGAGTGCAAACTTGTTCTGTGGTCAGATGAGTCCATGTTTCAGTATGTTTTTGTGAAAAACAGACATCTGATTCTACGTGTCGAAGATGATCAAGACCATCCAGACTGTTACCAATGAAAATCAGCATCTATGGTAGCATGGGAGTGCATCAGTGTCCACGGCATGGGTGACCTGCATATATGTGAAGGTACCATTGAGCCAGAGGCTTATATTGGTATTTTGGGGAGACATATTCTGCTGTCAAGATGACGTCTTTTACCAGGAACTCCATGTCTATTTCAGCAGGACAAAGCCAGGCCTCATTCTGCACAAGTTACAATAGTGTGGCTTGACAGGAATGCCCGCAGTCCAGTTCTGTCTCCTATTGAAAATGTACGGAGCATCATGAAGAAGAGAATCAGACAACAGTGACCACAGACTGTTGAGCAGCTCGTCTTGTATACACCAAGAATGGGCAAAAATTCCACTTGAAAAACTGCAACAATTAGTATCTTCATTTCCCAAACGATTAAAAGTATAATTGAGGAAAAGGTCATGTGACCCAGTGGTAAACACGCCTCTGTCCCAGGTTTTTTTGAGTGTGTTGTAGGCATCAATTTCTAAATTTGTTTACATTTAACAAATAGAATTAAGTTCATCATTGAAAACATTGAAAATCTTTCTTTGTCCTTTTGTCTGTTAAATAAAGCTTCAAGTGAATGAAAACATTACAGATGTCAGTTTTTATTGCATTTTAGAAAGTGTCACAACTTTTCTGAAAATGGGGTTTACTGTATATTTAATACTGTATATTTAATGGACAGATCAAGATGGATAAATGGGTCTTTGATCAGGCCAGAAGTTTCCAATAATCAATGTCTATGGCTCATTTATTGTACCTTAGGTTACATATGTTTTTTGATTATTTAAAAATGATTATTATAAAGTATTTCAAATTTTAAAACCCAATAAAATTAGAAATCTGAATAAAAGTCCCTTAGGAAATAAATTACTTTGAGAACATGAGGGACATTAAGTACGGCCAAAAAACTAAATCTTTACACTTTGTATATGCAAATGATGCAAATTATTCTTTGAATAAAGTTCTTGACATGTGGCTTGAGCTGAAACACAATTCGATATGGAATCTATATTCAGAAATTAAGCATGCAGTTCTAGTCCTTACACGTACTTGCTCCTCAGCCTGCCGCCTCAACTTCTTTGCTTTGCTCTGCTTAAAGTAATCCATGATCATCATGGAGGCATAGATTTTACCCACCGTCATATCTGTGTCTGCAGGGAAAAAACACACACACATGCACTCAAACCCACGTGGTTTCAATTCAAGTCTAACATCCAATGCTGTGCAAATGGAAATACAGAAATACAGCATGACCTTCCTGCTATATGTATCAGACCCTTAATGGCTAGTGTATTTCTATCTGCATCACGATACGAGGGAGAAAACGATTAATGTGTATGTACATTATAAACACAACACAGCAGCCAGTAACGGCATGGTCGGATTTACTATCGTCATAATTCATGGATTCAGTCAAGGCATCTAACACCAGTCCTTGCTGTAGCTCTGCATATTTACTCCATTAATCTCACTCCATATTTACACTCGCCCTTCGCTAATCCCACTAATTCGGTGTTAACCGGGGGAGGATTTCTCATTCTGAGTGATTCCTTTTCCTAATGAGATTTCTCCAGATCTAACCAGTCCCTACAGAAATACATTCAATAAATTAAAAATCATCAGTTGCATAGTAGACATTAAAACCAGATTTCAGTAGCTGAGATTATGGGGGTCATTAATCATCCGCTCAGACACATGGAGAGGCTCTTCAATGATACTGCATTGACGCAATTTTTAGGCACCGTAATCTGACTCAGTGAGTGGCAAAAATCTGTTTAAACATGAATTCAATAGGACATGCTGTGATTATCGGGCTAAGTGACGAGCACCTGGGCATCACCTTTATTGATCGGCACCAGCAGGTCCAAAGTCTTCTGGGAGAGATGAGGCCAAATCACACTGATCTCCTTCTGCAGTTCAGTGTCCAGCTGTACCCGGTCTTCTCCTCCTGAAAGTACACGGGTTTGCAATTTTATAAAACATACAGACAATGTATTCTCCTTTATGCCTCCTCCTCCTCCTCCTCCTCCTCCTCCACAAACAACACACACATATGCACTGTTTATATGATTTTAAGACATAAAACATTTTATGCACAATAAGTTACATATCTATCTATCTATCTATCTATCTATCTATCTATCTATCTATCTATCTATCTATCTATCTATCTATCTATCT
>JAOVVH010000052.1:3972546-3983647 GCA_028566435.1 Scorpiodoras heckelii | reverse complement strand
TCTTCTTTTTCTTTTCCTACAAACATTTTGATCTCAACTGTTGTTTCCACGGCAACTAAACCCACTCGAATTTGTGCAAAAAAGAGTTGCTGTACAATAGAGCGAGCTCTCCCACAGAAAAGCTGCTCCATCCTGAGGGCAAATTCTGATCCAGTGTGCGGAGTCAAGCTTTCAATCCTGCTCCGGCCAGACCGAACTGGACCAAAGACCAATATGGCCACCAGAGAAACACCAATGAGCTCATGCTCATTTTTCTAAACGGTGATCTCAGCTGGGGCTTATCAAGTGGGTGAAGTGTAGCCCGAGCATCCTGGAGGCTCTTGAAGATCTAATCAGCATCCTGAGACATTGGCATGTCCAGGTTTTTAGATATGTGGTGGTGAAGGCGGGGTAAGAGCGGCACTACTGGGAGACTGGTTGAAATGATTACCCAGAGGCCATAGGAGAAGAAGACCTCAAGAGGCCTGGACTAAAAACACGTTTGCATTTGCAAGAGAGGGGTAGGCGCTCAGAGAGACTGCCATTGCACAGGGAACAGACGTTTAGAAATGCATGGAACCACTTTGTAATATATAGGAAAAGACGCATTTGCAGAATGTCCTGTTTGTTCTCTGGGGCAAACTGAATGACCTTACTGTCTTGCTTTTGTAGTAGCTCTAGAGTACCTACTACTGAATGTGATAGAGTCTCTCTTACACAGCATGCAGGAGATGGAAATTTGCTCAAACTTAGGATTTGCAACACTATTAATGCCCATGAGTGTACCTTGAGGCTGCTATGTTACTATTGACCAGCATAACCAAAAGGGGTTCAGGCATGTAAAGTTTTACAACAAGATGGTCTACAATTCCCTTCTGTAAGAGTTTTCACCAAAGCCTAGAATTTGAATGAGCACAGTGGCCCAAATCCATGCATCCCCTTGTAAGAAGTCTGTGTATCATCCATTTAATCCATATCCAGTTTGAATTTTATGAAGAGAAATGGAAAAAAAACTTTTTACAATTTCCCCTTTTTTGCATTTTTTTCCTGAAAAACAGACCTGGATTGTTTAAAACAAGCAATCAAAATCCTGAACTGACAGTTTTTCCCATTTCCTGTTACTAACATTATAATGGGACTGTACTTCCGGCAACCATATTATGCTGATTAGGGTCATAGTGGACCTTTAGCTGATCCCAGTAACACTGAGCAACAGGTGGGAGAATTTAACATGAAGGGGTAGCCCGTCCTTCACACACTCATTCACTCAATTCAGAGTAGCCAATCCACCTACTGTATGTGTAGTTTTTTTTTGGACAGTGGGAGGAAACTGGAGGAAACCCAGGGGAACATGACTGTAACCAAATCTTAGGGTCAAAGCATGTACCCTGGAGCTGTGTGGTGGCAATACACCATCATTTCTCAATGTGCACTAGCAGGGGGAGTTATGAGGATTTGAAAACAGCAGGGAAAATAGCTAAAAGCCGTCTAAAAGATGGCATGGTCAGAGCCGTAAACAGATCATGTTTGAGGACGGAATGACACACGAGTGTGACTCAATTCTGTGTGGAGAAATGCTCAACCGTGACTGTCCACAGGTTTTGTCAAAACCACAACTTGGAAAAGAAAGCTCAAGTGAATGACAACATCCTAGAAATGGCTGTGGCCAGTGATGAGCCCAAAATATCACCGTGTTTAATGCAGCTTAAGTTCGGAAACAGTTCAAACACAATTTCAGTCATTGCATACACCTAGTGTTGCTATAGGCTCAAAAGATTTACCTCATTTATCAACCTGGCTTCTGCTATTTCATTTTTAGCATTCACTTGTCCTTACTTATGGCCCAAAACAGGTTATCTAAATATTTGCCTGAAATTCTGTATATAGACCAATACACAATCCTAAATTCAAGATTGTCAGCTATAATTTGAGAAAAATGCTATTTATTTGTTGGTAAATTCACAGGCAAAGCAATACATGGACAAGTTCAGACAAGAAGTAGTTTTTCTTTATGCGTTCTTGGATCTACAAATGGAAATGGATTGAACAGATGACATACTGTATGGACTGTATGGTCAAGTCTGTTCTTTCCATTGGTATTGTTTTTCCACTTTCAACTTATTGCACGAATGGTTAAAATGATCTGCTATAATCAGATACTGGTTTATACCATACATGCTTAAAGATAAATAAAAGCTTGTGAGAGAATTAAGTCACATTTATGTCTCAGAGACTTTTTTTTTTTTTAATTTTATTTTTTTAGATTTTTCATCCAATTCTCTCCCTTAATTTTTTCATATCCAATCCCCACCCATTGGGATTTCACACAATGTCAGGGAGGACGAGGCTATCACATACATTTCCTCCAAGACACGTGACCCCAGCCACCGCCTCTTTTCGAGCTGCTCATGCAATGTCCGGGAGGAAAGTACTCCCACCCACCTTCTGTATACATGAACCCACAGACACCCGTGATTGGCCAGTGTCACACAAATTGACATGGGAAAGGGCGGATGCTGCCTCTCCCACCCTGAGAACATGGCTGATTTTGCTCTCTTGTTTCCTGGCTATATGCAGCTATAATAACACCCACTTTTGAACCAGTGATGTCCAGATGACAGGGTGAACGCTTTGTTGTTGCGTCACTCAGGAGCGTCTCAGAGACTTTTAACACAATGTACGTGTAGTATGTGTCTCACTAAACGATTAATCTGAAGAAAGTATGTAGTGAATGGGGCGGGCAGATGGGGTTAATGAAAATCTTGGGGTTTTTAGCACATATAAGTGAATACAAAGGCAAACACACTGCATTACAGTGTGTAATAATTTGCATACTGTTTAATTCCTTGGCAGCACTCATGTGAATATCAGATTATGAGTAGGGATTAGCCAAGGGATCTTTAATTAGCTTATTGAATTCCAGTTTGAATGCATCATCACCAATATATTATTCACAATTAAGCTAGGTTTAGTCACCAACACTCTACCGTAACATCGAAAGCTTAAGATTACTAATGCTAGCTGGCTACATGTTATAATAAACCTGTCTCATAGTCTCATAATTTTACTCGAGCTCATCCCATGCCGAAAATGTGTGTACTTGTAAGTGTCCTGTAAAGGCATGGCCAGAAGCTCAATAGTTTTGCCTTAAAGGTATTTCTGATTTTTAAGAGCTTTGCTTTGAGATTAGAATGACTGAGGCTTGTCAGTTGAGGGGCCAGTGTGGTGGCGACTCCCCAAACCCCACCCCTGGGGACCTGTCATGTAAAAGTATGCAATAGTAATGAAATTTTGAGTTATATTACCTCACAATACCTTTATGTCATTTTAACTAAAAGCCTGTTATTGTGAATTCAGTTATGCTGAAAGAAAAATGATAAACAAGAGCCAGATATTCATTCGAGTCATAAATTGAACACTTATTTAATCTTCACCTGTGCTTATTTTTGTCATTGTTTTTAGGTTATATATTTTGTTGTTAACGCAAATAAAATTTTAACGCAGATTATAAATTAGTTACATTACGCAATCCAGCAAAATTGACCATTAAGTTACTCGTTTTAGGCTGCATTCCAATAGCAAGTTCCTAATCTGTATCCCTGCCCCCTACACACTGCACAGGGTACAGAACCCCAAGGGCACTTCATAGGGAACTCGTCACTAAAACGGCTCTATTTAAAACGCCCTGCAACGTCATCAACAGTGGACAGCCTCCTTGATTACGTTGGTTGTGTTCTATATTACAGAACACGGCTGTATTTAGCATAAAAAACAACAATGTTCAGGCTCATTTTGTACACTGTAGGCACTTTTGAAATTAATGTGATGAAAAATCTGTGAACTGTGGGTGATGTATTTTAACTTTTTTAATGTATGTTTTTGTTGGAACGTAACTTTACTCTTCGGTTGGAACGTGCCGCGTTACTCTAATTGGCGAATCGATGCCTTCGACAACTCTAATCAGTGTATCAGATGAACAAAAGACAAAAACTTATTTTTTATTTAAAATAACGAAAAAATAAATCATTGTTCATATTTCACTTTTATCAAATAAACTCATGTGAACAATGAGCCAACATTCAGCAGTCATTTGTCTTTCATTTTCAATGGTCCTACGATGCCGACCTGCATGTACAACGCAAATCAAAATGTGCGATTAAAAAAATGTATCATGTGGCAGCACTAGTATTTAGAGATTGAAAAAACAAAACAAAACAGACTTCTAGTTTTTATTTCTAACCATGAATGTTTGATATTTTATAAAAAAAATTGCTAATAATTTTTCCTGTTCCTGCTACAGATTATAGACATGTCTGAAAACCTGTAGACCATAATGAACAACTTCATTCAAGCAGTCTTTCAAATAGTGTTATTTTCTAATATAAGAGTATTAGTAAGATGGCTGGTAAATTTTTAGCCAAGTCTAACATGAAGAAGGGTTTTGTGAAATTAATGACATTGTGCTGCACTGAAAGCTTTTCTGTAGAAGCACTGCTTCTGCTTCCGACAGAAGTCAGCAGGCCCATAAAGCCCTCTCAGCCTTGATCGCTGCAAGTCTGAAGGACGCTTATGTAATTTCTGATGGATTTTCACCTCGGCTTTGATGAGAGTGGTTTTGGTATTTTTCTTTTTGCTTTGTTACCTGGCAACAGACTCTGTTCTCTCAGCTTCTCTCGATCAGGTTCAAGCCTAAATCAAGCCTTACATAAAACACACATCGTGTAATGGTCGCATTATTTTTTTTTGTTCCTGAACCACTGTAAAGAGTTAAACGCAGGTCATTTCCAGCACATTTCCAAGCCAAATGAATTCTCTTATACATTAGCACATCATGTGCAAAAAAGCATTTGAATGCACTTGGCTTGCCTTGGCAGTGAATTGATTTTCTCTGTTTCTTCCCACCCACATGCCCCTATACTCTTATGCTCATTCTCTGAAAGCACTCATAGCTCCTGGTCTGCATTCATAATTGCTTCCTGTGCTCGAGTGCCTCAGTGTTTGGCCAGGCTATAGCGATATAGGAGAAGCATTAAAAGAAAAGACACATATATATTCAAGATGTCAGGATCTGTCAAGGTAATGGCAGCTGGGGGTGGGAGACTTCACTGGAAAAAAAAAAAAAAAGAATCACACCTCATGTTCACACGAGAATGTGTGTAAAGATGACGTGCTGAAATTACCCTGTATAGTGAGGATGCTTACCAGTTTTAGAGTTTCAGATAGAGCAGCGATTCCCAGGCATACTCCTAAATTCCCTGCAGGTGGCACATTTTTCCTGATCTCACCCACACTTAAGAAGATCATAAAGGGCCCTGGAATGAATTGTGTCAGTTGTGTTAAAGCAGGAAAAACACACTTAGATGCAGTGCAGTGCAAGAAGATGCCAGGAGACAAGAATGGAAAAGAATTAGCTTAAACATAATGACAAAGCGCTGCTGAGTTCTCGATTCTGATTGGTTTAGAAGGTGTTGATTCATTTCCTAGACCAGTAGCTCTGACAGTAGGACATCATCAGAATGAGTATGTAGTTGAAAAGTGTTTCATTGTTGACATATAGTGAAGCGTCCTGTAAGGAGACAGTCATTTATTTATTTGACACTGGAGACTCCTTCCAAAAATGGAAAGATGGCTTTCTTGTTTCTTGACATGGCATTTATCTTTATGGCATTTGACAGACACCCTTATCCAGAATAAAGTTTGGATAGAAGATTGATGGATAGACGGATGGACAGGCGAGTGGATGGATGTATGGATGCATAGATGAGTGGTTGGATGGAAGAATGGATGGACAGATGACTAGACTAGAATAGATGACTAAAAAAGAATAGTGTGAGGAAATATTCTTTAGAGTGATTAATGGATGGCTGGATGGATTACTGGATGGTTGGGTGGATAGACAGATAGGTGAATTGATGGATGGATGAATGGGGGATAAATATATGGATGAATGATATAAGGACTGATGGATGGACAGATGGGTAGATGGATAGATGGGTTAGGGGTGGATGGCTGGATGCATGGATGCTTCAATTGGTGGACATATGGATAGGTTTATGGATATGCTGTGTGTATGGATGAATGAAGGTTGGATGTAAGAATGATGGAGTGATGGATGGACAGGTGAGTGGATGGATGGATGGATGGATGGATGGATGGATGGATGGATAATTGATAGATAGATGAATGAATGGACAGATGACTAGACAGATGGATAAATGCACTTTTTAAAAGAATGGTGTCAGGAAATATTCTTTAGAGTGTTTAATGGATGGCTGGATGAATGGGTAGATGAACAGCAGGATAGACAGATAGACGAATGGATGGATGGATGAATGCTGGATAAATAGATGGATGAATAATAGAAGGATTGGTGGATGGACAGATAGCTAGATGGGTAGATGAATAGATGGGTTAGTGGTGGATGGGTGGATGCCTGGGTGGGTCAATGGGAGGATAGATGGATAGGTTTGTATATAGATAGATTTAGGGTGGATGGCTTTCCTGTTTCTTGGTAACATGATATTTATCTTTATGGCATTTGGCAGACACCCTTATCCAGAGTGACTTACATTTATCTCAACATTAAGTTAAGTAAGTAATTAAGTAAGTAAGTAAACTTTATTTATAAAACTTCAATGTGCTTCACAATGAAATTATTTTAAAACTAAATGAAGAATTAGCATAATAAAAGAATGTAGCTCCAGTTTGGATGTAGGAACAACAAGAAGCTCTTTATTAGTGGATCTCAGAGACATTGTACTTGTATGGGAAGCTAACAGTTTACAAATGTATTCAGGTGCATCATATATGTAAGAATCGATACTTTAAAATCAATCGTAAATTTCACTGGTAAACAGGGAAGAGATTCTAACACTGGGCTGATGTGATCCCTATGCTTAGTTTTTGTTAAAAGCGAAGCAGCTGCATTTTGAACCAAATGGAGTCTTGAAAACTTACGTGACTAAGGCAAGTATATAAAGATTTACAGTAGTCCAAATGAGATGTGACAAACACATGAATAATTCTCTCTTAGTCCTGGAATGAAAGAATCCATCTAATCTTTGCAATATTTCTTAGTTGGTAAAAACAGGACTGAACAAGCTTCTTAACATGTACTGAAAATTGTAGATGAGAGTCAAAGACAACACCCAGACTTTTAGGAAAAACATTTGCTCTTGATGTCAGAGAACCAAGAGATGCCTGCAAATCACTAGGAATGTTGTCAAAACCAATAACCAGAACCTCTATTTTATCCTCATTTAACTTAAGAAAACTGCGATTCGTCCAGTCCTTAATAGCTTCAATACAGTCTGTTAGCTTAGCTACTCTACTGTGGTCTTTCCCATTAACGGAAAGCTACAGTTGTGTATCATCCGCATAAAAATGAAAAGAAATATTAAAATGCCTAATTAAGACTCCAAGAAAAAGCATATAAAGTGAAAATAAAATAAGGCCAAGAATAGAACCCTGAGGTACCCCACATGTAAAGTCAGCCACAGAAGACATTGTGTTTCCAATAGACACTGAAAAATGTTCTATTAGATAAATAAGATTTTAAAAAAAGAGTGCCGTCCCTGATATGTCATTTAAGTTAAGGATAAAGAAAAAAATAGATGCTGGTGATGGAATAACTGTTTATAGCTGCCATAATGTAAGTGAAAACACACACTAACTTGTTTCACTGATGCTTTGAAACATTAAACATAACTATGCACATATAAAAAGCACAATTGGTCAGGCACATTGTTCATTAAGAAATACATGAATTAATTGCTGTGGTATAAGAGGAATAAAACACTTAATGATCTCCTGTAACAAAATATTCTACTTCAGGGTGGCAACAGTAAATCTTCTTCGTGTTGTTGCTTGATTATTTCCCTATAATAGCAGCACAGTTTTGCAAGGCTTATGAGTTCAGTAGAGTAACATGGATGGATCAGAACCAGGTCACTTCATCTAATCCCATCTAGTCATTTAGGGTGAGCTGCTCTCATTTCCGATAAGAAATATTCATTATAGTACATCCAGGGCTGTGATTAGTTTTGGCAGAAGACCTAGATTTGAGATTTTGACAGGTCTATATTTGCAGCTCTTCTCCAACAGATGTCACCAAAGCATCAACTTTCCATCTTGTTTTTTTTTTCTTTCTCTCTCTGATTGCTTCTAAGTCTATTTTCCCAAATATCACTCTTAACAAGGAAAAGGATTGTTTGAAGTGATACATGTTCTTAAAACACCTGACCAACTCACCTTATTTACCAGAGTATGTGTACTAATTTATAGAGACACACAGATCTTTTTTTGCTAGAAGGTCTTCAATAGTCAATAGTTTTAGTAATTAAGTACCACTAATAGAAATTTTAATCACATGTACTTTTAAAAAGAACAGTTTCAGAGATTCTTTAGAGTGATTAATGGATAGCTGGATGGATGAGTAGATGGATGGCTGGATGGACAGATATGTGAATGGATGGATCTATGAGTGGTGGATAAATAGATGGATGAATGATAGAAGGATTGATGGATGGACAGATGGCTAGATAGCTAGATAAACAGATGGATTATTGTGATATGGGTGGATGGATAGATGGGTCAATGGGTGGATGGATGGAGAGGTTTATGGATATGCTGTATGTTTGCATGAATGAAGGTTGGATGGATGAATGATGGATAGATGGATGGACAGATGAGTGGATGTATAATTGATGGATGGATAGATGAATTAATGAATGAATGGACAGATGACTAGACAGATGGATGAATGCATTTTAAAAGAATGGTGACAGAAAGATTCTTTAGAGTGATTAATGGTTGCCTGGATGGGTAGATGCATGGCTGTGTAGACAGACGGGTGGATGGATGAATGGATATGGATGAATGGTGGATATGTAGATGGATAAATGATAGAAGGACTGATGGATGGATAGATGGCTAGATGGGTAGACGAATAGATGGGTTAGCAGTGAATGGGTGGATGCATGGATGGGTCAATGGATGGATGGATGGATGGATAGATGGATGGGCAGGTGAGTGGATGTATGGATGCATAGATGAGTGGATGGGTTGGTGGATGAATGGATGGATGAATGAATGAATGGACAGCTGACTAGCAGAAAGATGAATAGACAGATGATTCTTTGGAGCAGGATGAACTTTTCAGTTCCTTTAATGTCCTTAAGTGTTTACCCATTTTTTTCCTCTTAAAATTCACATTTTATTTCCAACACATAGATCCTTCCACATGCTGTTATTTATGGAGAGGAATTTTCAGTTCTCTGTGGCACCAACAAAAATGAAGAAAGATAAGTTAATCAAAATATATTCATAAAATAAGCATATTGACCTTGATCTTTTCTAGGACCCGAGCCAGAACTAGACTCATTTTTGTGAGGTTCACATTGTAGAAATTTGTCATTGTAAATATATTATTACACCAAATGTGTGCTAGAGCAATTTCTAATATTTAATCTCCATTATGCCATTCCTAATTTATTTCACAAACTGCTTGGACTCTAGTTGGAGTAGTATATTAAACTAAGTCAGCTGAAGTTGATTTGAAACCTGTTGATTTCTAAATGTATATATTAATTAATAATGAAATGTATCATACACATAGTAAACCTTTGAAAACATGTCTCATGTTCACACAGTGACTGTGTTGATTTCCTCCAGTTTCCTAGGTGTAAATGCCACAAAGTATGAGTGTATGGAATGTGTGTGCATAGTGATCAGGATAAATCACTTAATAATGGCAAGTCAAAGAAGGTCTATAGCTTGTGGGTGACTGTGAAATCCACTGGTCCTTCCATGCCAACAATCTAGCTTCACAGGAAAAACCATTTATACCGATAAGTTGACTAGGTAGCAAACCTACTAATGCAATAAAGTCATTAACATGATGTGAAGTGAAATTTGAACCCAGTGTTCCACATCTGCGCTTGATCATATCTTCCTCCTCAGAGGCATGAGCTAAGGAAGCAAAGAAATGACCTACCAAACAGTAAAGACCAGTAGATGTTGATTAAGAAGACATATCAGGGACACTGGCCTGGATGTAAAGACTCCAACAGAAAGATGCAGAAAAATACAGAGAAGAATCGCATGAGTCATGATATGTTATACGGCCAAATGCTAAGTCATTGCTAGGGTTGTGAACCAGACTTCTAGCTTTCTCTAGACTGGGACTGCTAGTGGTTAGTGTTAGTGGTTAAGGCTCAGTGGTTAAGGCTCAGGGCAGTAGTTGACTTTTCATGCCTTGGTGGTGGCACATGGTGTGTGATAGCAGGGGACCAAATTTGGGAGAAAATAGAAAATATACGAATAGAAACAAAAGACATTGGACTACTGTTCGGAAGGTCATGAGCTCAATCCCAGCATCACCAAGCTGCCACTGTTGGGGCCCTTAATTAACCTTCAAAGGCTCAGTTGTATAAATCAACTAAACGTAAGTCACCTTGGGAAAAGGTGCCTGCCTAATGCTGTATACTAGACAACCCTGCATCAGTTCAGTGACATTTACAGTTCAATAAATAAATTAAGTACAGCAATTTTGTTTGCCAAATTAGAAGTGTTTTATATTATTATTTTTTTTACTTCTAGTAATGGGCGGCACGGAGGCGCAGTGGGTAGCTCTATTGCCTCACAGCAAGAAGGTCCTAGGTTCAGTCCCCTGGTGGAGTGGTCTGGGTCCTTTCTGTGTGGAGTTTGCATGTCCTCCACATGTTTGCGTGGGTTTACTCCGGGTACTCCGGTTTCCTCCCACAGTCCAAAGACATGCATATTTGGTTAATTGGTGTCCCTAAAGTGCCCCTAGTGTGTGAGTGTGTGTGTGCCCTACGATGGATTGGCGCCCTGTCTAGGGTTGATCCTCCCTATACTGCCGGCTAGGCACCAGCTCTCCCGGGACCCTGGGGACAGGAATAAGCGGTTAAGAAGATGAATGAATAAATGAATGAATGAATGAATGAATGAATTTTTAGTAATATGATTTTTAGGATGAACCTTGAGAACTTTATTATGAGCTAATGGATTTCCTAAGTTGGTGCATATATACAGGGGTTGGACAATGAAACTGAAACACCTGTCATTTTAGTGTGGGAGGTTTCATGGCTAAATTGGACCA
>JAOVVH010000052.1:3936733-3947228 GCA_028566435.1 Scorpiodoras heckelii | reverse complement strand
ATCCAAAGCTAAATCTGGTAGACCTGAATTCAGGCTACTTTGAGCTATGATAATGCTAGAAAGTAGTCATACACTACGTAATAAAATTACAAGCAAGAAAAGCTCTATAACTCAAATTACACAAAACCAGTGAAGATAATACATAGACAATACCTAGTGCTCATTTAAGTGCTCTTGAAAGAGGTGGGTCTTCAGTTGGTGTTTAAAGGCAGTTTTAAACTCAACCTGAACATTCGTGGATGATCTGAGGAATTTGGGACAGTGTCGGATGACTAAACATTTTAAGTTTTCTCATTTTAACAGTTTTGCGGGAATTACAAATGCCCTGTCTCTCTTCAGATTTCAGTGCGAGTGTCAGCACAACACCTGCGGTGAGTCCTGTGAACACTGTTGCCCCGGATACCACCAGAAGGCGTGGCGTGCTGCGACAGCTGACAGTCCCAACGAGTGCCAGCGTAAGTTTCGGTTTCTATCACCGATGAGAGTTGATATTTAACTGAAGCTTAGTTACTTTTAAAGCTTTTAAAGCTAAGGATTATGTTGATGGGTGTGGACAGGTGGTGTTTCTGCTTCAGACCTCCAGGGACATGCAGTTATGGGAAAATAATTAACTCTGCGTTGGTTCCGCATCACACCACCAAATGTTGATTATTTTCCTATAGCTGCATGCTTTAATTTGGGTTTACGTCATTGTTTATACTTTGTATTGTCTATCCACAGCAGACAAAATGACTCATTTCTAATGTTTAGAGCGTACATGTAAGCCTTATGAATAAAAACACCACTGCTGTACATGGCTCTGTGTATGACTGTGTGTGTGTGTGTGTGTGTAAGACGGAATTATGCAGGGTTTTTCTTGCCCTAAGCAGTGTGGCTCAGACGCATTGTTTAAGCTGGACTGGTGCAGGAATGCACAGGCCCGTTTTGGCTCAGGAGTTTTGGCTCAACAGTCTCTCCACAGGCTGAGAGGCTACAGGGTAGAAAATAAAACACCTTCAGGAAAACTCCACCCTGAAACACATTACGTACAGTTATACTGAAATATTTGTGATTGTGTTTAGTGACTTAAGGCCTGATTTGTTGGTTGATACTGTATTATTTTCATTATTCCAACAAGAAGCTGGAAACTGTATATATCACCCTGAGGTCATAAGCAGACATTGTTTATATATACATCAGCCGTAACATTAAAATTATATTAAAATTGATATTGTGTAAACAGCTCTGACCTGTTGAGGCATGGACTCCACAAGAGCTCCACGAGAGATGTTGACAGCAGATCCTTTAATTCCTGTAAGTTCCAAGGTTGGGCCTCCATGGATCAGACTTGTGTTGTCCTGTACGTTCCACAGATCAGATTGAGATCTGGGGAGTTTGGAGGCCAAGTTAACACCTTGACCCCTTTGTCATGTTTCTCAATCCATGTTATCCTGCTGAAAAAGCCCAATGCCATTAGATAATCTCATTGGTGGTGAAGAGGTGGACTTGGTCTGACGTTTTGGTCAAATTAACATCCACATGAATGTCAGGACCCAAGGTTTCCCAGCAGAACATTGCCCAGAGCTTCGCACTGCCTCCACCAGCTTGTCTTCTTCCCATATTGCATCCTGGTGCCATCTCTTCTCCGGGTAATCGACATTCATGCACCTCAGTCTTACACATAATGTAAAAGAAAACATGATTCATCAGAACATGCAACAATGCTCCCTGGTCCACTTCTGTTGCCCATGTGCTTAGTGTTGGAGCTTTCTTTGATGTACAGGGGTCAGCATTGGCAGTCTGACTGGTCTGCAGCCCATATCTGTGATGGACTGCGTGTTCTGACACCTTTCTGTCATAACCAGCATTAATGTTTTCAGCAGTCTGCTACAGTAGCTCTTCTGTGGGATCAGAACAGTCGAGCTAGCCTTCACTCCTCATGCACGTCAGTGAGCCTTGACTGCCCATGATCCTGTCGTTGGTCCTCTATGGACCACTTTTGGTAGGTACTAACCACTGCATACCAGGAACACTCCATAAGACCTGCAGTTTTCAAAATGCTCTAGCCATCCCAATTTGGCCCTTGTCAAAGTTGCTCAGTTTCTTACGCTTGCCCTTTTTTCTTGCTTCCAACACATCAACTTTGAGTACTCACTGTTATTCACTGCCTAATATATCCCACCCCTTGACAGATATCTCTATAGCGACATAATGTTATTCACTTTACCTGTTAGTAGTTTTAATGTTATAGCTGATCGGTGTATATAAGTAACTGCAGTACATTGTGGTTATAATTGAAAAGCTGGCAAAAGTCATTCAGCTGTGTAAGCAGAGATATGATTGTCCTCATGTCTTATCTCTTCCACTGAGGCGTGTGTTCAGACGACGCTCTCTAAAATGGACCGTAAGGTTTTGCACAAACCTGTGGAGTCCATGCCAGCTCGAGTGCACACTGTAACTTACAGCAAAAAGAGCAAATACTAAGAAACCCTGAAATCCATGTAAATATTTGATAGATCCACAGACTTTTCACTCAAGTGGTTATGAGTAATATCATTTGTAATGAAAATTGTTGTGTTAAATTAAAAAATAATGCAAAATGGTATCTTTTTTCTTTAGTCTTCTCTAGTCTTAGACTTTTGGACCCCACTTTATATTTCCCCAGAAATGGTTAAAGGTGGAATGAAAATGGTTCATGAATGATTGTGAAATCTGTCTTTATTAGAACTAAATGTCAACATTTCAGCATGTGTAGATTTCGCCAGGCCTAAACATGTTACTTCTGAAACACCACATCAAATTCATACCAGTTTTGTATGGACATCATAACCAACATTATGTAGTCTCCCTTTCTGTTATTAAATTATTGTTCTAACGGAGAAAAGAACCTGATCCAAAGAAGTACAATCAAAAAACTCCTAACCCTGACTCGTTCCATGAGATGAGTTGAGAGAGGGAGTAAAAAAAAAAGACTTAAATTCAGCTGAAATCGTTTACTTCATAATGATAAAATCCTGTAAATTATGGATTTTTTTAAAACTTCTGCTCAACTTCTACTCAAGTATCACTCAAGTATGATGTTTAAGCATACTCTCCACTCGTCACTTACGTTGCTTCATGAAGTATGACATGTGAGGGAGATGTGCTATGTCCGGCATTCACGTTAAAAGCAGATATGTTTAGTCAGGTCAGAGCTCCAGGATCCAGGTGTGAACTCATTATAAGCACTTAGATGATTTCAGTTTGCAGTGTCTTGAGTGTGTGGTCATGTGAGCATGTTTGTGGATGTATGTGTGAACGTGTTTTTTTTCCCCCTTCTTCTTTGAAGCTTGCCAATGCCATTCGCATGCCACTGACTGTTATTATGATGCTGAAGTGGAGCGCAGGAGAGCAAGTTTGAACATACACGGCATTTATGACGGTGGGGGCATGTGCGTTAACTGCCAGGTAGGAATCCTGAAGTCCTGATGTTTGATCTTGTGTCTCAAATCCTGTTTAATCTTCAGTATGGTGTGTGTGCAGCATAACACAGCGGGGGTGAATTGTGAAGTGTGTGCTGAGGGGTACTACAGGCCGCATGGCATCCCCCGAGAGTCTCCTACAGGCTGCATACGTATGTGTCACTACAGTCCACTGTTAACACCCTTTACTGCTGAATGTTGAACTTGTCCTCTAAAGGACTTTTAGCATTTCTTTTGTGTTAAATATAAAATATTATATCAGTGAATATCATAATCCATATTAGAAATGACTGGACGCACTTACATACAATATCCTAATCATTCAACTAATATATATTTAATCACAATATAGAATGTCACAAAATTAGTACAATTTCAAGTATTACATGTATTCAATTCAATGTATTCAAGACTCTGTGAGTTATACAAAGTGTGAAATATTATGTGAAATGTTTATATAGCTTGAGTGTTATATCAAGAATACAGCACAAATAAAATAGAAACCCTCCATGTAACCTCTATTCTTAGCCTTAATACACTAATGGGCACCATATGTAAGGTAAGAAGGGCATCAGTCAGAGTTTTGCAGACGTTAGGAGTCTTAATCATGGCGAAATTATGTGGAAAAATGTTCTTTGTTCTGATAAGACCAACATTTTACATTTCGGCCTTAGTACAAGCTATTCCCTTTGGCAGAAATTAAACCAAACTCATCATACTTAGAACAACATCCCGACAGCGAAGCATGGTGGTGGAAGCATCCTGTTGAGAGATATCCTTGGGTTCTGGGTTGCTTTTTATTTATTTTATTTTATTTTATTTTTATGGTGCTCTACAGGAAGTTCTTCGTTTGAGATATTTCTATAAGGTATCCAAACCCTGATGGATCCTTTTCCAGAACTTAGTCTCAGTCTTGTTTCTTGGTGTGTATGAGACAGCTTGCAGGTGTGACAGCAGGACTACAAGAGGCTGCGAGATGGGTTCAGGACGCTGTCTGTGCAGACCTCAATACAGCGGAGACCACTGCAATCGCTGTTCCAAAGGTTACCACGGTTACCCACACTGCACTCGTAAGTCTTTTTTTCTTTTTCTTTTTTAACTTCCTAATCACTGGTGCCAAATGCCTGATTGCTAGATGTCCTGTCTTGATTAGAATCACAGCGTAAGCCATCCAGGAATGGAAACAGTGCGAAAGCTCTGATTGCAGATGCTCTAAATATAACTTTAGAGGAAATTCAGCAGGAAGTTACAAAATCAGCCGGAGCTGGCCAGCTTGAATTCCATCCACCTTCGCTGTGCCGTGAGAAAGTATTTGCCCCCCTCCCAATTTGGGTGTGGCTAGTGAAATTTAACCTACTGAACCCATTTTATGTTTGCTCATGTTGTCTTTATCTTGTATTAAAATTAGTTTGATGATCAGAAATATTTAAATGTGACAAGTTAGTAAAAATATAAGAAATTGGAAAGTGGGCAGATACTTTGTCATGGCACTGTAGGTTCCTACCTTACTGTATAATTATTACTTTTGTACTATCTAAATTAGTATGTATATATATTGAATTTGTTGATAATTAGTAAAATATAATTCAAGCAGGATGGAAGGTGTTGAAGAAAATCTATTTCAGACATTTGACCTTGCTGTGACCTTCGTGCTGTTTGGCTCAATCCCAAAATCTATCCATGTGCTGCTTCCTGTGAAAACTCCAGTGTATAATATTAATCCTACAAACATTCAGTCACTCGTTCTGGAAACATCAGACTAGGAAGCATCTCAGATTGATATACAGACAACCTGAAAACATAAAAAAATCATTAGAAATGTTAGAAATAAATCAAATATATGAATAAGCAGTAAGTGTTTAAATGCGAGCGTGTTTAATATTTGGTAACGTCAATAAAATAAATATTTGAAAATTACTCACTAGGGTTTATAAGCTATTAAAAACATAAATGAATAAAATAATATTATAATTATATCATTATAATATTATAATGAAAATAAATGAAAATAAATGCTAGAATGAAAGTAAATGATGGATATAAACAATAATTATAAATCTTGTAAAACAACATGATCCTAATTTTCACCACGATTGTTTTGTGCAGTTCTATCATCAAAATAAACATGTAACATGACGCGTATTAAGAGCAGTAAGCTTTATTAAAGCACGGCAGCGATATCATGCTGAATTTGTTGTCAGAATCAAACAGGAGCTTGTGTATACCTCCTGTCCCTTCATGTTTTCTGAAAGTTACTCTTTTTCTTCATCTGATTTGAAACGCTCATGTGAATTCACATGGACTGAATTTCTCTCTTCTTTCAGCATATCTAGACCACCTCATTAAGACTCCATCACCTCCGACTGGCAATGTCGTTGGCAAGTATCAGATGTAGTTTAGTTTACTCTCCAGTGAGACGATTACATTGGGAAATAGAGCTTTAAAATTTATGATTTTGGTTGCATTTATTATGAAAATGCCCTCAGCTCAAAGCCTGAGCATATATTTAGTATTAAATGATTTAATAACACTGTTGATAAGACCTCTCTTTTTTTTCTTCAGACTGTCCTGTGGGGTTTTTTGGTGCGCCCAACTGTCAACGTGAGTGTGCACAAAATTGATTTCATTTTACTTCATTTTAAAATGACTAACACATTCTGTGAAGCCCATATTCATAAATCATAACTCATTATAACTGTGTTCATTATTGTTTGTTACGTTGGTATAATAGTAAACATTTCCAATAATGCCTTCTTGTTTATGTAGAATTATGCTGTAACACAAGGTTTAGTATTAATCATAATGCCATGTACGGTACTGGACAACCTTCATAACTACACTGTAAAAAAAAAAAGATAAAAAACAAACAAGCAAAAAAATTAAGCTAAGAAAGTGAAACCACTGGGGGCCAAATACTTTGCTCAGTGGCACACTGTAAAAAAAAAAAAAAACTTTAAAAAAAATGCAAATTTTCTGGCAGCAGGGGCACCAGAATATGTCTGTAAAAATACAGTAATTATCTTTGCCATAGCTAACATCTTAAATAAAAATAGATTTAAAAAACAAACTAACTAACTAAAGAAAAGCTTGTGTAACTTATGTATCTGCTTCTGCTATTGTAAAAAGCACCATAAATCTATATTACAATAAACACCATTTTACATAGAAAAAAAACATTTAATTTTGCATTACTAAAGCCCAAGTTAAATAAACTGTCGGACGTTCTGGACAAATCAGTCACATTTGTTTATTTTTTTGTTTAAATATGTTAATAAACAATCAAAATAAACACATTTTCTAGGTTAACTGTACTCTTATGTCATGTAAATTACAGACAATGCTGCTACTTTTTTCAATAATGAAAAGTGTGTTTTTATGGTTAGTTTTGTTAAAAGTGTCATTTTGAAGCTGTTAAAAAACAGATATTTAATGTACAGTATTCTATTTATATTATTTTTTTTGTTGAAACGCATGACACATTTTGATAAACAGCTTATCCTTGTAATTTTAATGTAATTTACTGTCATTTTGAAATACAAGGAAAAACAGTAAGTTTTACTGTTGAAAAGCTGTAAAAAAAGATTTTTTACACTGTAATAAGTTATATAATATTTATTATTATTATTATTATTAGTAGTAGTAGTAGTAGTAGTAGTAGTAATGGTAGTATTGTTGTTGTTGTTGTTGTTGTTGTTGTTGATGTTGTTATTTATTAGCAATAAAAAAGCAGTAATTAAGGGGGGAAGCATGTTCTAGGCACACCACCAGGAGAAACTAAAACTAAAACGTAAAGCCATTCCGGAAATATTACATCATTTCCTGTTTTCAGTATCCCTCCTAAACTGCGAATAAACTCGAAACTTGGCTTTGGGTCATGTTGCCAAATATATGTGGCAAATTTGGTGTCAGTATATAAAAGCTAAGATACAGTACACCCTCACTTCTTGTTTGGCGACTTCACGTTTGTTTCCAGGTGATTGATGAACCATCTCATATGTCAGCAATCCAAAAAACAAGTTTCATTCAGATTTATCTAACAGTGCTGCGCTCAATGTTTTGTGATAATTGGACAAAATTTGTAGAAGATGTAAAAAAAATTAAAATCAAAATTAATTTTTTTTCCATATAATTTTTAAAAATTATATTTTAAATGGCTAACATATTTAGTTTGCAATCTGACGTCAGTAAAGTTTTCAAATTTGAATAATGTTTCTGTATATATTTTTGTTCTGAATCTGAAACTAAATGTTTGAAATTTTATTTTATTTTATTTTTTTATTTTTTTCCCCCGATTTTCTCCCTAATTTAGAGATATCCATTTCCAACCCATCAGTATTTCTCCCAGGTCACACGACGAGCGGCCAGTCAGGGAGGACGAAGCTATCACACATGCTTCCTCCGAAACATGCAATGCAGGTCGCCCCCTCTTCCACTCGGGAGCCCCTGTGCCACGAGAAATTTAATTTTATTAACCTACTAGAAGTGCTCAGTATTTACAGTACGATATATTATGCACAGGCCATTTACATACAGTACTGTGCAGAGGTTTTAGTCACCATATTATTTTTAGGTACAACTTTTGTTATTGATGGTTTTTTGAATTCTGCATTACTGAGTCAGATTTTATATTTCCAATATAAAATGTAAATAAATGTTACTTTTCCAACAAAAAATTAAATGTTACACAAAAATGCAACACGTTACATAACAGACCACTTTTCAGACAAAACGCATAATGAAGGCTGCTGGGTTTTACATGCAAAAAAAGAAGTAAGTGTGACAGTCAAAGTCTCCAGAAGAGCTGTGGCAGATTCTCCAAGACGCTCGGTAAAAGTTACCAGCTAATTTCCTTATAAAACTGCACACATTGTACCTGGGAACACTGTTTAAGAAAAAGACACACCAGATATTGACTTCCTTTATAAAGTAGTGTTTATTTTTGTGTAGAAACATCTTCATTATTTCTTTATTGAAGGTGTCTTTTGCTTTACATTTGCATTATTTACATTTGCATGTGCCTAAGACTTCTGCATCGTACTGTACAATAATTAACTGGTAAGTTTTACTGAGTGTCTTCTGGATCTCTTCTGGAGACTTCGACTGTCGCACTTACTTCTTTTTTTGCATGTAAAACCCAGCAGCCCAAATCTTTTCGTACTGACTCAATAATGCAGAACTCAAAACTAAATAAATAAATAAAGTTGTACCTAATTACAATGGGGTGAATAAGCCTTTTGCACAGTTCTGTATATAAAGCAACTACAGTATGACATTAGAAATGAAACTTTATGAGGCACAAGGTCTTACCAAATGACTTTTCCTTCACCAACTTCATTTATAGTTTCTTTTTGCCTGATTGATATGTTCTTGCCTTACACTCTTTGTTAGTGTGTATAAAATCCAGACTTTATTGTTTAACTTAATTCACATGAAACACTTCCTGCTCTGGATTAAAGTCCACACCGATACAAAATAGTCTTTGCTTTGTTTTGATATAATGGCATTTCTGTTAGACTCTGTTGGCTTGTTCGCAGTAATTCCTGTCCTCATCAGAACTCCTCTGCTCTGCCAAATGAGTAGCTTTGGTAATTCTCGGAAATTCTCATTCCTGCAGGTCCGAGACCCCAGTTTTCCCCCCTGTCCATTGTTTTTGTCACCGTCTGCAACTGTTTTGCAGGGAATGTTGACAGCACCTTGGCTCTCATGCTGCCCGCATACTCCATTCACTCTGCCAAGGTTACTTCCTGTGTAGTGCCCTGAAAACAAAACCTATTATCTAAAAACTATTGTATTGACATTGAATTACTGTAGATATGAAATGTTAGTGCAGCTTAATATGCATAAGGGAAGCATTACAGTTACTCTGTGATCTAAACGTACTGTAATGTTTACTCATTCAAATATTATTTCAGCCCCATGGTTCGATGGGATATAATAATATTATGATGATAATGATGGCTTTCTTTAAGACACTGTGCTGAAGAGAGAGTAAGACTTAGCCTTGTTTTTCTTTGCAGCGTGTGTATGTGAGCGTGGTGGTACAGTTCCAGAGATCTGCAGTGTGTCTGGACACTGTTTATGCCGTCCTGAGGTTACAGGCCAGAGATGTGACCGCTGTCGTCTGGGCCATCACTCCTTCCCGTACTGCCACTGTGAGCTTTCAGACTTAATAAACGTGACCAACCAGCTTACAGCTCACTCACTGCTGCAGTGTAAATCCTAAAGAACCTATCAAGAAATCGTCAATATTTGTACAAAAAGTGTGCTTCCTTCTAGACTTGGAAAAGTATGCAAGGAGATTCTGGTCTCAAAGTATTGCAGACTCGAGACACTCAGCTCTATATCTGAAAAACTGTTTTAATGCACATAAAGTTTCATGCTTTTCTTTTTTAGAGCAAACGATAAAAAAAAAACTAAATACACTACCTTGACTAGAAAGATAAAAAAAAAAAACGGAAAGGTCTGTAAATTTTGTTATTGAGGAAAGCTTAGAGTCTAGTGCAAGCTGTTGGTGGAGTGATTTTGACTGATGCTTATCAAAACAGTTATTTTATTACCAAATTGAACCTTCCCTTCCCTTCCCTTCCCTTCCCTTCCCTTCCCTTCCCTTCCCTTCCCTTTCCTTCCCATTCCTTTCCTTTCCTTTCCTTTCCTTTCCTTTCCTTTCCTTTCCTTTCCTTTCCTTTCCTCTGCCATTCCTTTCCTCTGCCATTCCTTTCCTTTCCCCCCCTTCCCTTTCCTTCCCTTTCCTTTCCTTCCCTTTCCTTCCCTTCCCTTTCCATCCCTTTCCTTTAATTTCCTTTCCTTTCCTTTAATCTCCTCTCCTCTCCTCTCCTCTCCTCTCTGTTCCTTTTCTTTCCTTCCCTTCCATTTCCTTTCCTTTCCTTACCTTTCCTTTAATTTCCTCTCCTCTCCTCTCCTTTCCAAAGCTTTCTCAACATTTCCTTTCCATTCCTTTCTTCTCCTGTTATCTCCTCTCTGAAACTTTCTTTTCCAAACCTTTCTGAACATTCCCTTCCCTCTCCTCTCCTCTCCTCTCCTCTCCTCTCCTCTCC
>JAOVVH010000052.1:3751632-3762901 GCA_028566435.1 Scorpiodoras heckelii | reverse complement strand
TACATTAAAAAGTTAAAATACATCACCCACAGTTCATAGACGTTTCATCACATTTATTTAAAAGTGCCTACAGCATATAAAATGAGTCTACGGTGTTGTTTACATGCTAAATACAGCCGATTGCTGTCTTGTAGAACACAACCAGTCAGCGGTCCACTGTTGATGATGTTGCTGGGCGTTTCAAATAGAGCCGTTTTAGTGGCCGAGTTCCCTATGAAGTGCGCTTGGGATTCTGTAGACTGCAGTGACGTAAAGGGACCCTTGCGATTGGAATGCAGCCTAAAATTGGCAATGTGACGGGTCACATCCTTATAACCTCCTTATCCTTATTATCCTTATAACCGTTATTTTATATACATACATATAAATATATATTAAGCCACAAACTCTTAGCCATACCGTGAAAGTAAGGAATAAAGCACTGGGGGAAGGAACAAAGGTGTTAAGAAAGTGATTAATTTCTTATAACGGCACATCTTGAAGTGTTTAATTCCTCTTATACTACAGAAATTCGACCGTTAGGTTTAAAACAACAACAAAAGAATGATATATTGTACATTTAGTCTGTTCATAATTACATATAGTATATCAGAAATCATAAATAACAGTCATTCACTTACAAGAATCTCTCTTAAATAATGGTAATAATACAAAAACTGAACACTTACCCCACTGCTGAAAACTTGAAAACCTGCAGAAAAAAGGGACCGCCTTACCTTAAATCTTTGACCCTGACTGATGTCTTCTTTCATAAATGTTAAATGCTGAACATTTCTCCAGGGTAAGGTCTAGCTATTTAGCTGGTACTACAGAGATGATAACACTTTAGGACAAGCCCATTAATATAAACCTGCGATTTGTCATGCAAATGGCACGCGTGTCAGAGCTGCTGATACAGAGAATTAATCAAAACCTCCTAACCAATCAGAACGAAGGACTGTGATAAAACACTTTATCAGCTATAACTGAAGAATGATGTCGTATTTTGACGTGTTGTTTCTTTTGTTGTCTTTCCTAATGCGGACTGTACTGCAAATTACCTGCAATAGCTTGTCTGTAATCTGTAATACTGAAACGGAAATTGAGCAGAAAAGGAAGCAGGGACACACAAATACCTCTGGGGGTCTAACTGGGAAAAAACTACACGAGGCAGCGGGGCAAATAAGGACCTGAGTCACATATGGTGACCAGTGTATGCATTTAAGTGATTTAAAGGTTAATAATTAACCTACTGGATGAATCTGTTGTGTTAGAACAGTTTATAGTGTATGAAGTCTCCAGGCATGTGACCAAGAGAGCTGTTCGAGCAAAAAAAAACAAAAAACCAGAACAAAAAAAGCCAGATAATGTTTGCTTTGGAACTATATATGGATTTAATGCTGGGAATGTGCCAGACCTTGTTGAACTCTCACCAGCAACTACAGGCACCTTATCTCACTGTATGACCATATATCAGGATGGTCAGGCTTCCTCCAATAAATCTGAGCATGAAAGATTTAGCTCTTGGAAGATTAATTATTATGGATTATCTAAACAGTGCGATCATTTTCCTATTACATCAGACATTAGACTGCATTTCCATTGAGACCTCTTCTTACCAAAAGGACCAATGTCCATGGTAGCACATTCCAAATCTGTGCACTTTTTCCTCGTAGTCAAGCCGTACCTTCATGACTGGCACGGCTTTCAGGAAAGAGGGAGCAGGACAAAGTAAAACGAAAGCAAAAAAACATGTTTGCAAATGTATGCATGAGCGCATGTTGTGCCTAGACAGGCTCATTAAATGCCTCTAAAGCGTTGAAAGTTTGACTGGGATCTGTCATGCTGTGTCATAGTGTCATTCTCTGCAGTTATTATTCACATATTGTCGAGACGGAGTCATTTCTGGCACCTCATCGACGAAGGAGATAAGGGCAAAAACACAACCTTTCCAAATATAAATGGGTATAGTAGTAAACACTTCGGCATTTCCGCATTCTGGATGGGTAACACCTTAGATGAATACACATTGTAATACATTCGCAAGGCAAATACTGTATACATTGTTATAACTACGTGCCTAGGAAAATAGCATTACATTATATAGCACTGTTTTTTTTTAAATGAACTGAACCATAGCATCTTTGAAGTCTTGATTCTGATTGGTCAGTTGATGAATTTTCTAAACCAGGTTTGTATTAATGTGCTTGTTCTAATACGTTACTGTTTCTATACTAAGACCTTACGCTGTAGTACCAGAAAAACTGCTATAACAGTTAACACTTGGTAGGTTCCCCATGGGATCTTGGAGGGAACGTTGCACAGTCCTCACGCTGATGTTTGTTGAGGCTCCAGCACTGAATCCCGATGTTACTTGAGGCAGTGTTACACGCCTATCAGCGTTCACCCAGAGTCTTTCTACGGCCACACTGCTGTCATGAGTTTTAGGTTTTGCCAGAATTCTTGTAGTCACGGTTCACCCTTGAAATGATCGTACGTGAAAATCCAAAATGCTATGACAAATCTCACGACGTCCAACTATTAAACCGCATTGAAAATCACAAAACCATGCCAACTTGCCATTCTCAAAGCAGAAACAGCTCTAAGAGCTTCCACAGATGCCTATTGCTTTATATAACCACTGGCGGACGCAACCAATGACGTGCACAAGTGGCATTGCTATGTATTTTGCCTAGGCTCAAAGGTATCTCTAGTGTCAGAACAAGAAAGGTTTTCCACCACAGGAAAGTCTTCAAGATGGAGTATATCTGGTTTTCTTGTTTCTTGGTAAAATGTTAAGATTTACAAAAAAGAGTTGCTCGTGAGGTGATAACAAGGAAGCTAACTTAAACCTATAAACTGATAAAAAGTAGTATGTGTTCTTTAATAAATAGAAACTGTTAAGGCTTTACAAATCGCTGTGGTATATGATTGATACAGTACAATTCTGTGGGAGGTGCCGTTATTGGAAAGTAATCAGGATTGGGATGATATCACTAACTTTGCTTCATCAGACCACCCTGTTTTTAATTATTTTCCTATAACAACATGCCTTGTTATGTTTTTTCCTTCCTTATGTACTGTATATCGCCATTACCAAAGATAGTCAGCACCAGTTTGCTTAGTAGATACACTAACAAGTATCTTGAAAAGTTATAAATTTTTCTATATTGTATTAAGATTGATAATCTGATAAAGTTTTTTAATATTACTACTCCTTATACTTAATTTATAATAAAGATAGCTAAAAAGTCAAACAAAATAACTAATTCTAACAATGCAAGTGATAGTTCATTATAAATATAACCTCACTGGAAAGGGTTACTACGAATTGTATTTGAATAATGTGGTTCAAGTAGTAGGACATTGTCATTTAATTGTAATTAAAAATGTCCTTGCCACAAAGACTGTTTCCCAACATTCATTCACCTGGAAGGGATTTCATGTATTTCTTTTTTTTTACTAGCTTTGACATTTTCCAATTTCGATTCCAGGATTAGGGTCAATTAATGGAGTCCAGTTGACACGGAAGGATTGCATTGCATGTCGAGTCGAGCCCCTTGAGGAAGAAGGCACGAAATTGACATTGCTATCTGTTATACAAAACTGTATGAAAGATGTGTTGACAGCTCAATGGGGGCTGATGCTTCATTTGACAGCGTATGGAGAGATATGTCAATTCCTACAGCCGTAATTGCTAAAGAAAACACTTCTTCATCACCGGGAGCATTGCACAAAATGTCATGGTTTAGACTTTATAAGCTGCATCATGGGGTGTAGTGTGAGATAATCAGACCTGTTTAGATACCCAGGGAGCTTGTATATAGGACCGGGGAGCTTTTCTCTGTGTGTTCACCTAATATCTCAGCATCCAGTGTCTGACAGGTGAGAAATAAAACATTTCAGAGAGACTGTATTCCATAAAAAAGCATGTCCAGAAGTGTTTTATTCTTCTTATAGACCCATGAATGAGACACGTCACTCTGACATCAGCCACGCTTGCTAGTTGTAAGAACATAATGGGAGATTGTATTGATTTTTAACAGCTAGTCAGAATTTGTTTTCCGTGCTGTTGGGGGTGGGTATCAGAAAACTGTATATAAACACATTTGTTTTTATATACCGTATACTATCGAAGCCTTTCCAGGCCAACAGTAGACGGATAGGATGGATAACTGGTCTTCGCAGCACCCATTTTATCTCAGCAGTGTAGCTAACGATCATATCAGTGATGTTACCCGCCAAGAACACATTTCCCACAGCATTACACCACCTCTACCAACCTGAACTGGTGACACAAGGCTGGTTGGGTCCATGGATTCATGCTTTTGGCACCAAATTCTGACCCTACCATCTGTATGAGTCAGCAGAAATCATGATTCATCAGACCAGGCTATGTTTGTCTAAACTTCAACTGTCCAGTTGACAGAAGTTGAACCCAATGTGGTCTTCTGCTCTTGTAGCCCATCCAACTCAAGGTTTGGTGTCTTGCGCATTTGGAGATACATTTCTGCTCAGCACATTGTACGAAGTGTTTACAGTAATCTTTCTGTCAGCCCCAATCAGTCTGTCCATTCTCCGTTGATGTCTTTGTCCACACTGCCACTCACTGGATGCCTTTTCTTTATTGGAACTGGTGTGCATGAAAATCCCAGGAGATCTCATACCAGAGATATTCAAACCAACCTGTCTGTACTCCAAAAAGTCGTTCTCTAGTGAACATCACTGAGATCACTTTTTCCCCCATTCTGATGGTCGATGTGACCGTTGCCTGAAGCCGCTAGCCCGTATCTGCATGATTATTTGCATTACACTGTTGCCACACAACTGGCTGATTAGATAATTGCATGAATGAGTAGAAGTAAAGGTGTTCCTAATAAAGTGCTCAGAGAGAGTAAATAGAACAATCTGCTGTTTCCTGTAGGCACACAGCATGAGAACTGATGCTACGTGTAACTTCAGACAGTTTGATCTTTAATGGCTAAAGGTAAAACAGTCTCCAGTGGCTTATGTTAAATGTCCAAGTTTCATAAAAGCACAGTGATACTGAACGATGCTCCTTATGGGGGGGTTGTGTAAAATGGAAAACAGACCGGTCCGGTTACACAAGCAGAACTGGCGTGTCTAACTGCATACCGCACTATATCATTTATAGCTGCTTGTGTGTTGTAATAAACCCATTTTCAGTAGAAAAGTTGTTTGTTTGCCTGACAGGAAGTGTCGTACTCTAGATACCTTTGCATGAAGAAATATTATGAATACAGTGATTTATCTAGGAATAAATGCTTAATATAAGCAAGATTATCTGCTTATTCAACAACACAAATTCAGTGAGGAAATTAGTAACTATTATTATTTGTTTAATTGTCATCTAATAACAGGAGCACTATAATAATACTGTGTAAGGCCTCCCTCTCCCTTTGGGCTCAAAACAGCCTCATTTCTTCAGGGCATGGAGTCTACAAGATGTTGGAAACTTTCCTTTAAGATTCTGATCTGGGTTGAGATGATTGTATCACGCAATTCTTGCAGAACTTTTAGGTGCACTTGCATGCTGCGAATCTCCCGTTGTCCAACATCCCAAAGGTGTTCTACTGGATTCAGATCCGGTGACATGAACGGCCACTGAAGAACACTGAACTCATTATGATGTTCATGACATAGTTTGAGATGACTTTTGCTTTGTGGCATGGTGCATTATCATGCTGGAACTAGCCATTAGAAGATGGCAAACTGTAGACATGAAGGGATGCACGTGATCAGCAACAATACTCATATAGGCTCTAGCTTTCAAGCAATGATTCATTGGTTTTAACAGGCCTAAAGTGGGCCAAGAAAACATTCCCCACATCATTGCACCGCCTCCACCAGCCTGGACTAGTGACACAAGGCAGGTTCATGGATTCATGCTGTTGGTGCCAAATTCTGACCCTACCACCTGTGTCTCAGTAAATAACAAGATTCATCAGACCAGGCTATGGTTTTCAGGAGGGTTTTTTGTTGCGTTTTTTTGTTGTTGTTGTTGTGTTTTACAGTTTTGCTGAGCCTTTGCCTACTGTAGCCCCAGTTTTCTGTTCTTAGCTGGCAGAAGTGAAACCTCACATCGTCTTCTACTGTTGTAGCCCATCTACCTCAAAGTCTGACATGTTCTGCATTCTGAGATGCTTTTCTGCCCACCACAATTGTACAGAGTAGTTATATGAGTTATTGTAGCATTATTCTGTCACCTTGAATCAGTCTGGCCATTCTCCATTGAGCTCTCTCATAAACAAGTGGTTTCTGTCTACAGAAATGCTGCTCACTGGGCGTTTTTTCTTTATTGGACCATTCTGAGTAAACTTTAGAGACCAGAAGATGTTATAGAAATACTCGAACTAGCTTGTCTGGCACCAACAATTATTCCACATTCAAAATCACTGAGATCACATTGTTTCCCCATTCTTATGGTTGATGTGAACATTACCCGAAGCCTCTGTCTCGTATCTGCATGATTTTATGCATTGCACTGCTGCCATACTATCTAACTATCTAATTATTTAACTATTGATTAGATAATTGCATGAATGAGTAGGTGTACAGGTTTTCCTAATAAAGTGCTCAGTGCGTGTTTAGCAAATATCACCAGTCGTTACCTCACGAGCCTTGTTTTTTCCTCTCTCGAAGTTAATAAGACAAAAACCACAGCTTGTCTTGTTACTGAGAAACCAGGAATTGCAGAGTCTGCTGCCCTGAAAACTTTAGTCAATTATTTGTAGTGTGTAAAAATTGTATAAGTATCCATGGATCTTTTAAATTATAAATTAGCACAGGTTTTAAACAGCACTTTTTCAAACACTTTTTTTTAGAAATTAACTTATACTGGGTAGGGCCTCCATGTGCTCTCAAAACAGCCTGAATTCTTTCTGGCTTGAACTCCACAACATATTGGAAACATTCCTTTGATATTCTGGTCCATGTTGAAGAAAATGTATGATTGCATCATACAGTTCCTGCAGATTTTCCAGGCTTCAAAACTCTCGTTCTATCACATCCCAATGGTGCATTGTTGGATTCAGATCCGGTGACTTGGAAAACCACCGAAGAACATTGAACTCATTGTCATGACAAATTTTGCTTTGTGACTTTGTACGTTATCTTGCTGGAAGTAGCCATTAGAAGATGGGTAAATTGTGGCCATGAAGGAATGCACATGGTCAGCAACAATACACAATACTCAATACATGTAACTTCAGATAGTTTGACCTTTAACGGCTATAGGTCAAGCATTCTGCAAAGGCTCAAGTGAAATATTTAAGTTTTGTAAAAGCACAGTGTTATCGAGCGATGTTCCTCACGGGGAGTTGTGTAAAATGGAAAACAGACCGGCTCAGTTACACAAGCAGGACTGCGTGTCTAACTGCATACCGCAATATATCATTTATAGCTGCTTGTCTGTTGTAATAAACCCATTTTCAGTACAAAAGTTGTTTGGTTGCCTGACAGGAAGTGTTGTAATCTAGATACCTCAGCATGTGGAAATATTATGAGTGTAGGTAATCTTTCTAGAAATAAATGCTTGAAATAAGCAAGATTATCTGCCTAGAAAAAAATAAGACAAATTCAAAGATGCAATTCGTAAATATGTTTAATCGTATTAAATTTATTGGAATCTAATTATAACATGATAATAGTGATGGCTCCCGATTGATGTAACGGTAAAGCCTATCATCCTATCAACCAGAGATCGCTAGTTCATTAGCATCAGGTGATGCTATAGCTGTACATAGCTGGGAGTGGAGAGAGCAAAATTGACCGTGCTCTCATGGTGGGAGGGGTAGCATATGCTCTCTCTCCCATGTCAATCGGAGGGACACTAGCCAATCACGGGCGTCTGTGGACTCACGTGTACAGAAGGTGGGTGGGACGGACTGCATGAGCAGCAGCTTGAAAAGAGGTGGCGGGCCGGTTTCATGTGTCCCGGAGGAAACACATGATAGCCTCACCCTCCCTGACTGGCAGCCATTGTGTGACACGGGAGTAATCCCAATGGGTGGGAATTGAACTAAATTAGGGGAGAAAAAAGGGGGGTGGGGTGGGTAAGTGATGTTATAGTGAAGTAGTCAATACTAGAAGGCGAGTAGTTTGTAATAACAGCATGTTACAAAGTGTTCTATTATGTTTAGGTTTTTTTATTAAATAAATAATGTCATACTTCTTACCCATTTAATGTTGTCGAACATAAACAATAGTCAAATATAGCAACTATAACCAGTTGTTTTTTCCCTCTCTTGAAGTTAATAAGTAAAAAAAACAACAACAACCCATAGCTTGTCATGTTCCTGAGGAACCATGCTGCCCTGAAAATGTTTTTAGTGCATTTTGGACTAACTGTAAGGGTTTCACTGTGCATGCTGGGAGACCTGCTAGAAGGGTATTGCACTATTAAAGGGAAGAGATAACCCTGGCCTGTAGCAAGTGTTGGGTGGCATACTGAGTTAGGTGTGGACTGATTTTTCTAATGTTGTGTAGTGCAAAGCAGCATGACCAGGAGACTCAGTGTGGTCAGAGAAGGATACCTGGTCATCAGCCATGACACTTTATGTTGATATTTTGATGAATAGACTGTTTGGCAGGGATGACCAAGAGTTCAGTCTTTGAGAGGTTTAACTGAAGGTGGCATAGACAAGCCGAGATCCACACTGAGACTGTGGGGTCATCTGGCAGGGACGACCGGAATAGTTAGGTTCAGACCCAAATATTGCAAAGTGAAGGGGCCCCAGGACAGAGCCCAGAGCTCTTAAAGCCCAGCTGATTTGGATCCAGGAGGTTATTCTGTGAGAGAGACTCTGAGGCTTGTTTGAAATCTGGCCTTTCACACTGACCTTAGATAAGAATGGAAGTAAAAAGACTGCCCAGTAGTCCTGAACATGAGCAGGGTTGAGGGAAGGCTTGGTTGTTAGGAATGGGGTCCAGTGGACATGTAATAGGACAGCTTCATGTCAAGAGTTTTGATACCTCACTCTCAGTGAGAGGGACGAAATCAGGACGTGATGCACTGTTGACCAGGGGAGAAAGAGAGAAGACATATAATGCTACATGTTAAGCTTTCTGGTGCCTCGCCCTTCCCTAGAGGGCTGAGTGAGGGAGGTGGCGCACCACTGAAAACAGGAACCAGAGAAAGACATGTAGGTGACATTCCCTCAATGACAGGGCTGACCAGGCCAAGTTTTGCTCCCTTAACTACGGAAGACTATGAAGTCTCTGAGTGGTTCTGAGAATTAGCTATTGACAGTCACCACTTTTTTTAGTAAAAAAAGAAGGCAAAGATATCAGCTGAGAGGTTTGTGTCTGCTGGAGGTGCTAGAGGATTGAGTAATGCTATGAAAGTAGAAAATTTCTGAGTGTCTGTGGTAATCCCTGTATTATCATTGCAAAAAGCAGTTTTGGCAGCACTGATACTGGATGAGAAAGGTCATTGGATTGCTGGTCATTGGATTTACTCCATTTTCCCTGAGCAGCTATGATATTGGTGCACAAATTTCAGCGGCCAGCCACTCCACAGCCGACAAACCTGACTGAATGTGTGAGATTAGGGGCGACAGCATCCGAACATCCAAGTTTACCAGAACACTCTATGCCTACGAACCCTCCAGATCGGCACCTTTACCTAAGAAGAAAAGCTAGTGACAAAAGGCTTGGCTAAACAAATAGGTTTTCAGACTAAACTTAAACACTGAGACTGTGCCTGAGTCCTGAACACTAATTGGAAGGCTGTTCCATAACTGTGGGGCTTTGTAAGAGAACGATCTGCCCCCTGCTGCAGCCTACATTATTCGAGGTACCAACAGAAAGCCTGCACCTTTTGATCGAAGTAGGCGTGGAGGATCATAATATACTAAAAGTTCAGTCAGGTATTGCGGTGTGAGGCCATGTAGTGCCTTATAGGTTGATAGTAGCATTGTATAATCAATGCGAAATGTGACTGGAAGCCAATGCAGTGTGGATAAAATAGTGGTAATGTGGTCATATCTTCTGATTCTAGTAAGGCTGGTGCATTCTGAACTAACTGGAGCTTGTTTATACACTTACTGGAACATCCAGACAGAGGTAACAAAAGCATGAACAAATATTCCTGCATCATGCCATGACATTATATTTCTTATTTTAGCAATCTAGTAATATTATCTATCTATTTAAACACATATTGTCAAGGTTTCCAAATATGAAACTGTGAACGTAATCCAATTCAAAGGCTTACATGAAAACTACGGTATTCCTCTATTTACATGTGTCTGCTTTAACGATGATTCATTGGGATTGTGATTAATATGGATTAACCTCAGTCAGTTTAATCTATTTGATCAATCCATCAGGCATAATATTAATGTCTTAACAAATTAGGATCTACAAATCGCTGTAGAAATAGATGTCTGAAGCTAAAGCATTGCGAGGCAGTGCAACTAAACTGCATGTTTGGAAAGGTTGGTAATGTGTGCTCAAAGCAATTAGGATTTTCAACATTGCCCTAATTTAACATTTACATGCATGCAGACACTTCAGGCTTAATGACAACACTATACCTGCTGTAGGTCTACATCCTCTACATTACTGTCACATACTGAGGTGTTTATCATGCATGAGATAGAGTCACCTGTTAAAATGCAAATGGACTATTTGGTTTAACATTATTTAATAATGTGCTCTGTGTAAGTATGTCCTGATCCTATTTTTTATGATATTGATATTGATTAAAATGCACAATATGACTATGGGGAAAAAGAACTATGACCTAACAGGTGAAAAACAGACAATGAATTATCATAATCAAGAAAGTAACAGGAAAATATAAGAATATATAACAGCGTGGGGTCCAAGCACCAAGACATCAGCCAATCAGCTTTCAGCAGGCATTTCACAGGGTTATCCTAAAGCTACCATCACTCAACCTGTACAAGATGTTCATCTGTGGTAGTTTTATTGTTCTATGTAACATGGCAAGAACTGGCCACCGAGGACACTGTTGTATGAAAGGCTACTTGGACACTGCAGAGCCCCATTTGTAGATATCCAGTATGTAGTAAAAGTAATGTGTTAGTGAAATTAAGGGGAATGGCGAAAGATAGTTAGATGCAATTGAAAATCATTGACGGAGCCTATTGAACGTTTATTACCTTTTTATGCTTGATATGTGGATAGGAAGAAGGCTATCACTAGACAATCTTAAGACATGATTTGGAATATACAGGGGTTAGACAATGAAACTGAAACACCTGGTTTTAGACCACAATAATTTATTAGTATGGTGTAGGGC
>JAOVVH010000052.1:3639610-3650867 GCA_028566435.1 Scorpiodoras heckelii | reverse complement strand
GGCCCGGACCGGGAATCGAACCCGGATCGTCTTGCTGTGAGGCGACAGTGCTGACCACTACACCACCGTGCTGCCTATGATACAATATGATTAATAATAATAATAATTATATAATAATAATAATATATATTTTTTTAGAAATATTTTTTCCTCATTCAAAGTACATTTTTGAACAAGGACATTTAATTTCAAAATGTGCTTAAGTAATTTGTCTTAGAAAATAAAGTAATCTCCTTGGTATTTTTAAAGTAAAAAAAAATATATTTTAAAAAATCACCTTGCTGTTTCAGAATTAAACTAGTGGTTTGTTAAGAAACCTATAACATCTATCATGCCTTGTGGAAATGTCTTTAATACCCTAATATGCTATATGATAGTTTTGGTATATTATACTTAAGGACCTTAATTTAATTTGTTAATTAATTTATAGTAATTTATCTTTTTTTAAAAAGTCCAAAAATGTAGAAAAATTAAAAAAATAAAAAATCACCTTGCTGTTTCAAAATGAAACAAAGATGAGATCATTAATTATTCTATCTAACCAAGGTCCACATTGTGAGCTGTGATTGTACATTCATTTACTTAAAGTTCAATTATAATGATTCGCAAGATTAGTTGGGTTTTTCCATAGTTTTCTTTATCTTATACTCTCTTCACTGATGTAAAACCTGTCAACAGTTCAGCAATAAACATCTTCCACAATCACTTTATTCTCTTAAACATGTTTAGGAAATAAGAAAGTGCTTTTTTTTTTCTCTTTAAACTGTGGCACTCGGCGACACGAGTGATAGCATAATTGAATTGTCCAGGGAAGAGAACCCTGGCGCTCTCCATCATCGCAGCAAGTGGGACAGCCATGATTAAAACACGGTGTCAACGTGACTGACGGCTTCTTCGAGAGCTTGCAGAGATGACAGTCGCGGCGGTATCAGGAGAGCGCTGCTTCATCTACATCCAACTTCACAATCACAATCAGACTAAACAAACTTCCCTCAACGCAACTCACGAGGCATACAAAAAAAAAAAGTCCTACGAAATCATAAGACGCCTGCCAAAGGCTGAAAATCTCAACGATAAAAAGTACATAAAGGTAGGGGAGGAGTCATTCCCATGGGTATGTGTAGAGAACAAGATTCTCATTTTGCTACACCAGGTTCTGAAGTATTTGATGCTAGCAGTGAGGGTTTATTCACTTCCTGTCTCTCTCAGGAGCGGAGTCGTGTTGTACAGGTAGGGTTACTCACAGAACAGCACACTTATCTCCGCACACTCTCGACATTTGTCAACAGCTAGCGGAAAGGGAATCGACGTGTGAAATGGTAGGTGTGAGAAAGGCAATTTAATATTAGTCATGTCGTCTTTGCCGTTCGGTTCTTCTTCCTTATAAGTGGAGGTGCATCGTCGCTAAGGCAAAGTTGTGCTCGAAAGTCGTTGGGGATGCAATCTCCTGTTTTTTGATGGAGGTGTTTGGGACCGGCAGCTCTTGTGGGGGAATTTCTTTTCATGTGTTTTTACAGAAGTCAAAGACCCGAACACACTGACAGGGGGCCCCTGCGGGCGCTTGTCTTCACCTCTGAATCAGAAGAAGTACAGATCAAGTTCCTGCTGCGCTACGTACACAAATGCACTCACAAGCAAATGCACTTATAACCACACCCCTGTTAAAGAAGAGATAGGAAAAAGAAGAGAAAAAAAAATGAGAAGGAGTTATATCCAGGTACAGAAGAAAAGCCTTCAGTAATTCCCTCCCAGTAGACATCTTATCCTGCATGTTTGGCTCTGCAGGAACAGCTGACAGCCCCAATCCTGCAGATTTCCTCCCCGAAGGCCTGTCATACTGCCGTCACTGCTGCTACTGCCTTGTCCCTGGAGAAAAAAAAACTCGCTGCCCGCAATCACACCAAATCATTGTCCTCCTCCTTGGGGGTGTTATGGTCTTGGGTCTCGTGCCATTACCACGCCTGTTAAAGTGGATTTAAAGGGTGCAAGCTTCTCCCCTCACCCTCTCACCTGCTCAAGCTGGCAGGAATGCTCATTGGCTAAGGGTGAACGAGGGGGGAAGAAATCAGCCACAAATGCTAAAAAAAAAGGGGGGGGGGTTGAACAAGAGGGGTGTGCGCAATGGCTAATTTAATCGGGGTGCACAGCTGCGCAAACAGGGGTATCATGGAATTTCTGTCTGCTGGTAAAATTGACCGTGCATGAATAGCTCCATTTTCCACACTGGGACAGGCCATTTTCCATATGTCCCAATGAACTGTTGGAGCTGCTGGCCATCTTTTGTTACCGCCTCACACCGACACCATAAACGAAGTGTGCAGAACTAAAGAGCTCCGCTTAGCTTAACTTACCCTTTTGCTCATCACTCTTTGTGTGGAAAAGGTCCTGCTGCTATGGCTAAGAGAAGAAAAAAAAAACTACTGAGAAACTTGTTCAATTCAAAAGCCTGCAAGAAACAAACTAACCACAACATGAATCGATAGCAATTCCAAGTATATAGAAGTCATGAAATGTTGAACCCGTGTGACTGAAGGATGATGGACTTCCTTCAGTAAGGAAAAAGCAGCTTTTAAAGTGACACATCTACACTCAATCCTCTGCTCATATCTTTTTTTCCAACTGGCAGAGATTCACTCGAGCCATTTGGAAGGATTATAACAGGGATGAGGAGAGTGGAGCTGAGAAAAAAAAAGATATCAAGGAAAACTCTTCAGTTCTTGGTCATTATGTGATATCTGATTAATGGTTCCTGGAGTCTTTAGAGTGCATTAACCCACTGTCCTTGATGGCCATTGCCCAGTGTCCCCAAACACATCTCACTACTCAACCACAAACCTCACACCTGCATGCCCTAATATCCCCTTGTATAAAGTGTTGCACTTAAAGCACTTGAAGAGAATCATCTTATGGAACTTCTGCAGTGGGAGCTATTGCATCTTTGCTTCCTTTGAAGGCTTGTTGTTGTACATCTGACCCAAAATTAAAATATATATATATATATATTTTAAAATACATGTCCTTTTAAGGAAGAGGTACTAATCCGCAGGCAACTAGTCACCTGGAAGCTTAGCACAGTGAATTAAAAAGGACAGGTGGAGGAAGAGAGAGGGAGCCTGATAGCCTGGGGCTGGCGAAGGATGCGGTAAACAGAGCAAATGAAAGGCTCTGGCCAGTTTGCTAAATGGATTGTGTTGCTTTACAAAAAAGCACTTTGTAAAATAAAACTGAGGTGAAAGAGGAATAAGCATTGGAATATCCAAGACAACACACCAAGGACGCACCACACTACCCCTCTGCCCGCCCATTTTAGCTATCCCTGCTAGTCAAGGCTCCAAGGTCACACTAGTCCAAGCCAGACTTTCCTCTGGATCCGTTTCCTCTCACTAGGGGATGCTGGACTTGTGATTCAGTGCTTCACGTTAAGAGCAATTCACCTGCCTCCAATATCTCAGTGGTATGCTATCCTCCAGGGAAGGAGGGGGAACCAGTCAGAGCGTGAGTGGGGGAAAAAAAAGCTTCCACATATGGTTAAGTCAAGCTGCTTGGAGGATACTGAGCGTCTGCTGCAGGGAGAGCAGCTCCTAAAAGGCCCAGCTGGTAGTTGGAAAAAGGCCTTCTGCATTACTACACCTCAGCGCCTGCCTCACCTCCCTTTTGGAGCTGCTGTTGGCTGACTCTTGCCAGCCATTTTAGATTTTCACCCCCCCCCTCTTCGGACCCCCATTTTGCCATCCCATCCCCTTCCCCTGTACTTCTACAGGTTCTGGATCCAATTGAACATTTGGTCTTCCACTGCTGCTTAATCAAATTCCTCCATCTGGCCCCACTATCCCTGTGGAACAGGGGGAAGGTGCAGCCGGATCCCTGGTCCAAGTGCATATTGGGGAGGAGGGAGGGAAATTAGAGAGGGCCAGGGACTGCCTACCTAACTTACCCATGCTGGTCAACAAGATCAGGTGGTGAGCCAGGCACTCTGCTTTGCCGAAACCGTTCATGCACCAGTCATAATCAATGTACCATAGTGTAATTATTTAGTAATTAATGAACAAGCGCATTAGCATCTCAGACAGCGTTTGAAACAGGTACGGATGAGAAAAGCAGTCCGGAGCGCTATAAGATTCAGCTGCTAATCTGACAGAGTTAAGAAATTAAAGAAAAGCGAGGGAAAAAAAGTGTCACCCTAAATTGAAACATCTGAGCTCCTTGATCAGAACACCTGTGAAAGCCCAGGATTTGCTTCCTGCCTGCAACATCAATCATCAATCTTTTCTCAGCGAAAAGCACAGCATGATGACTAAGCCTATTCTCACATCACCACTGTAGCACACCGCATCAGACATTTTGTTGTTGTAGAACAGCTATCCTCTCCATTGCCAGGTGGCAAAACATGTGTCAAATAATTAAACTGGTTTTACAGAACAGGACAACAAATGCAATGCAATTTGTTTCTTATCTTTCATTGGCCCATAGCAGAAGCACATGTGAGAGGGTAATTAATCAAACCACTGGAATATGTGAGCAGCAATTTCCACTTAATAGCACTTACAGGTATTGGGTCCCTGAAGTTGGCCGTTTCGGCTCTGAAATGAGGATTCATTTTCCTCTTTATGGTTCTGACAATAAAACTCTGCAAGCACGTTAAACAATATCCATTTTGCTGGATTCTGATAATGGCCAGCTGATGTGACTGGGCGCAATGCACACTGGATATCAAATCACAACAAAGGCAAAGATACACAGGCACACAGACATATGCATATTTATGAAGCAATATTACAGACACGTTTTATCTGCTTCTGATACGTTTCTTTTTACATACCCCTAATGATTCATGTTGCAGTTGTATGTAGATAATTTTATAATTAGTTTTGATTGGGCAGAAGGCATGTAAACAGATTTCTTGATAGTGATGGTGGTGATGATTCTGTAAGATGTTTAACATATTTGGAAGCCATTTCTATGGTGTCCAGTTGACAAATTGTGGTGTGGCGTTGCAGGAAAATAATCACCTTTGGGCTGGTAACATCAGCCTAAAAAAACCCTCATGTTTGATTCCTTACATAATTTGCCTGATGGTAATTCATAATTCATATGTTCTAGTAGAACGTAAGCACTTTGTGTCTGCACCTAAGACTACAAGGCAACTGCGGCATCTTTCATGCTACATTCAGCAGTCCTGGGGAGTTGGATCCCTTCACCCTCTACTTATCGATGTCCTGCAGTAGTATCATGCTAGGTCCAGGTGGAGCTCCCTGGATGCTGGCTGGTGCCAAAATCCATGCTAGACTCACTACCATTCTGAGCAAAATACAATTCAGTGACTTGGGCGAGTTTTCAAGATACAAATCAGCCCGTAACGCTGACAGCATCAAGGCCCATGAATATCAGTGGACCATCTTACTCTGGATAAGGACAAGAAAGTACCGGTGAGAAGATCTAAAGTGAGGAGTTCTTAGTGGCTCAACTTTTCTCATTAGTGAACAGGAAGCCAGGCCAGTGATGAGCCTGCCCACCAGCCCCAAATCAAAGCACAACAGCAGATCCAGGATGAGTGGAGGTCCATTTCCCCATTGCTGCTCTAACCAAAGAGCTCCCAGTTGTCCAGACAGAGACACAGAGCAGATCACTCTCTGCTTTTAGTGGCACTGTGGCCTAGCCTTAATGGCACCCATGTCCTCTTAAAGCTTTACTCTCCCCCTCCCTTTCTCCTACTAAAGAGCCCCTAAGAAGCTTCTGGTTTCAGTAATTCTGCCACCTTCCAGACAGCAAAAACAAAAGACAATCAATGCCTCTCTCTCTCTCTCTCTCTCTCTCTCTCTCTCTCTCTCTCTCTCTCTCTCTCTGAACTTATAATGCAACTCTTACATATCTACTTCGCTAATGTGCTTGCTCCATATCCATTATATTATTATGCAACCAGATTCTCAATAACTAGTGCTACCATTTGGTCTAACAAATGCGCCTCAAAGTCTAAGGAAATGCCAAAACAGCGACACGAGCAGGTCACCTCTAAATAATTGACACAAGATGCTTTTGTTATCATTTCATTTGCCCATGTCCATATCATGTGCTTCAGTGACTTCAGAGAGAGGTGAAGATGGGAGGAGATGCAGGCGGTAGGAGAAATAAATAGCGAGAAGGATTCACACAGGGTCCAAACAAACACACATACACACGCTTGCACACACACATGCACACCACTCACACATGCTGTGTGTAAGTGTGTGAGTGTGTGCTCGAGTCCCAAGGCAACAAAGATGCATCTCTTCTGCATTTGGCCCCCTTACAGGCTCCAATCTTTCCCTCTGTGTCGCCAAGCCAACCCTTTTATTCTCCCCAGCACTCCTTCCTCCTCTCTCTCTCTCTCTCTCTCTCTCTCTCTCTCTCTCTCTCTGTTGCTCTCGGGGGTTTAAATACTTCACTCTCTGATGGCTGGATTTCTTAGTTGCATCTTCTGCTTCATAAGAAAAGCAAATGGCTTTTTAAATTTTTAATTTTCTACCTGTATTCTTGTGTCAGATCCAAAACAACAGCACAGAGTGAAAAAAAAATATGCAAGAACGCAATGAAGAAGCAAGGCTGGGACTGATTTCTTTCTATCATTGATTGTTATGTCAAATTACTGCGCTTGATTAAATACCCTCTAGATTCTTCTCAATCAGCAGTGACTGAGAAGGCGAACATGGATTAAAGTGCGTAAATAACTATGAACAAGATCATCAATCATGAACCTGTTTTTTTAGTGTGTGTTCATGGTGTATGTAATTTTTCGTATGTCTATGATGAGACCCTGCGATAATAGTACTGATAGGTAGAATTATTTTAGTCATACTGTGGCACACTGTCAGTGCATATATCCACAGATCTCTAGTATCAGATTTATTAAAGTAAGCGCTTTTTCACTATTTTTTTAACCACGCACTCTAATCACTAATCCGTTGTGTTTTTTTTTCACTAGCATGGCAAACCTTCCGCACATGCTTAATGCTTTCTTAAACAGAACGGAGCCTTGTGGTGGATTTGTCATCATGTCGTATCAAAAACTCATTTGGTTGAGGAGCCGATTTCTGTAAGAAGGAGACAAAATAAAAGGTCAAATTCAATTGCCTTTGCTGCTGGCCAAGCTGTACCCAATGACGCACAATAATCTAATACATGATGCCATCACAATATCAGCGAATCCTACGGCAACTGCAAATAATGACACAATATTCTGTCTCTCGGAGGACTCGGAGCACTCCTTCCTCTAAATGAGTTCGGTTGTTTGTCTTTGCGCCTTGTGACTGCTCCCACTAAAGATGTGCTGCTCCAAAAATAAAGCGACCAGGGACAGGAGGGATCATTGAATCATACAAGCGTGGCTCTCACGGCCGCCAATAAAAACGGCGCTCGCGCATAGAGGCTAGGCTGAAAATAGCAAAGCGGACGATTTAAATAACCCTTACCGAATATTTGATTTTAATATCTCTTGATATGGACCGGAGGAAACGATACGTGCGGTTGAAGCAGGTGAGAAAAACGTGGAGAAATATGATATTCTGAAGATGTTGAGATGATGACTGTGTCTCTGTGGGTGTGATGGTATGGATCGCCAAAGAGACACAAAAGAAAAGGGAAAAGAAAGGGTTTAAAGTTATGACAGAAAAAGAGGAAAAGAAAGGAGATGGAGAAACTCCCTCCCTCCACCTCCCTCCCTCTCTCTCTCTCTCTCTCTCTCTCTCTATATCTATCTCTCTTTCCCCCTCCTTCTTCCATTCCTCTGCTCCCCCAGGAGACTTCCCTTGATGCCAAGCATTCATCATCTAGCCTCTAATATCAGTTATTCAGTGGCTCCTCTGCTTACAGCAGAATTAATTTGGGCTTTAATTACTCTCATCGGTGGAATGCTGATGAGGGAGGGAGAGGAAGCAGCCTGGGACGCCGCTCATTCCGCCGCCTTCATTCAGGACTCAATTCCAGCAGGACCCAGACGCTGGCAAACAACCGGCAGGCCAGCCAGGAGCGCCACACCGGGACCCGCTGCCGCAGAGACGGGGGGACAAGGGGGAAGAGAGAGACAGGCAGTGAGAGACAGAAATAATGGAGAGAGAGAGAGAGAGAGAGAGAGAGAGAGAGAGAGAGAGAGAGTGAGTGAGAGAGAGAGAGACAGACACAGAGAGACGGAAACAGAGGAAAAACTGAAAAAACTGCAAAGTGATATAGAGCATGAAGAGAAAGATTAGATAGAGATAAGATAAAGTATGGCAGAGAAAGATGAAGAAAGACACAGCCATGTATCAACAGGGAGGTAGAGGGAGACAGAGAGAAAAGCCAAAGACCCAAATAGAGTTAAATATCCATAAAAAAATCATCTTTTTAAAATTCTGTTCAACTTTCAAAACGAAAGCGCCTACAAATATTAATTATATTTAAAATGATGTACGCTTTAACACAAAGTATCTACAAACTTATTACTTTATTTAAAAACTTTGTTAATCTTTTATAGCAAAACGTTGACAAATATCTATTTGAAGAAATGTAAAAAAAAATTTATCCACATTTATCTAAATTAATATCTACACAAAAGTATGAATTTAATTTTTTTTAAATATACAACGATATCAGCCTTAAGACAAAATGACTACAAAAAATAATTTTTTTATTTAGTAAAAAAGAAAAAATCTTAATTTTTTTTTCATTTCATGTGCACAAAATGTGTACAAATGCCTATTTTTTATTTATTTAAAAAAACTAGTTATAATGCAAAGTCAAGAAAAGTATACTTTTTATTTATTTTAAAAGCTGAAGACATTTTAACAGAAATCTGCAAATTTTATGAAAAACGTCTACAAAAATGTAATGTAGATTATATTATTTATTGAAAAATTCTGTAAATGCCTACAAAAGTCTATTTTTTTAATAATTAAAAAAAAAAATACAAATCTGTAAAAGTTTTACCACACAATCTTTTTAAAAAAAAAAAAAATTATATTGTAATATTGTCTATATCTATGAAAATGGTATTACAACATAGTTCATCAGTGTACTGGTATTATACCATCATTACACCCAGTGCTACACATGCACACATGTATAGCATGAGTGCTGGAGGAGATAATAGTTATAGTATATGTACTATGTCAGACCTCACGAGCCTTGCTCGCTCGCTTTGAGAATGAGCACACCGGGAGGAAAAGGCATCGCGTGGCCTTTTCTAAACCCTCTGCCACGCTTATGGAATGCAGCATATTGGCTAAGGATTGTGATTGATTGGCTGAGTCTGCTGTAGCGATTCGTTTGATTAAATGGAACCGCGGGACTCCTGTCCAAGTCTTAATGAAGCAGCCATCGAAAAGCTGGCGGAAAAAAGGCAGGAGAGGAGCCAGGAAGCCTACTACTCGAGTCGGAATGGGGAATGAGTTGCGAGTACGGCGTCACACAGGACGCTGAAATGTGGCCACGATCAGCCGGCTTCGCTGTCCAAGCACACGATCTGCAGCGGAATGTGCTAGAATTGGCAAAGAGCGAGGGGTCATTATTAAGAGTGATTTAAAGTGTCTACAAATGCGCTTGTGCAAAGTAGAAGTGCTAAATGACCCAGCACAGGACTAGATCTTAGTATCTGCCCCCTTCCCAATTTCTTCTATTTTGGCTAATTTGAAACATTTAGATGTTTCAGATGATCCGAATCATTTCAATAGAAGATAAAGACAACATGCGTAAACACCAAATGCAGCTTTGAACTGATCATTCCATTTATAGAAGATAAAGATTTATTCAAAACCTATATCACCCGCATGAAAAAGTAATCCTAATAACTGGTTTTGCCGCCCTTGAAAGTCAAACATTTGCGATAACTTGTGATGAATCTTTTCCATGACTGTGAGGGGATTTTGTCCCACTCTTCTTTGCAGAAATGTTTCAATTCATCTCCGTTGGAGGGTTTTCGAGCATGAACTGCCTGTTTAAGGTGCTGCCACAGCATCTCAATGGGATTCATGTCAGGACTTTGTCTCAACCTCTCCAGAACCTTGATTTTGTTTCTTTTGAGCCATTCAGATGTGGACTTTCTTGTGTACTTCAGATCATTGCCCTGCTGTATAACGCAACTGCACTTGAACTTTAGGTCGCTAACTGATGGGAGGACATTCTCCTTCAGGATTTTCTAATTGACAGCAGAACTCATGGTTCCGTCACGTATGGTAAGTTGTCCAGGTCTTGCAGAAGCAAAGCAGCCCCAGAGCATCACACTACCACCACCATGTTTGACTATTGGTTTGACGTTCTTTTACACCACATGTAATGGGGCCCATGTCTTCTAATAAAGTTCCACCTTTGATTCATCAGTCCACAAAATATTATCCCAAATGTCTTGTCTAGACTAATCTAGATGTTTTTTTTTCGCAAATGATGATGAGTCTGTGTACTTTTTGGTCAGCAATGGTTTGCGCCTTGCAACTCTCCCAATAAGATGTCTTTCTTATTGTGGAATCGTATACTTTGACCATAACTGAGGCACGTGTGGCCTGCAGTTCTTTAGATGTTACTCTGGGTTCTTTTTTGACCTTCTGGATGAGCTGTCGATGCACTTTTGGTGAAACTTTGGTAGGTTGGCCACTCCTGGGAAGGTTTACCACCGTTCCAGGTTGCCTCCATTAGTGGATAACGGCTCTTACTGTGGATCACAGGAGTCCCAGAGCCTTAGCAATGGCTTTGTAATGCTTTCCAGACTGGTAAACTTCAATGACTTTGCTTAGCATCACTTAAGCACATGGTGTCATGGGCTGATTTCTGAGACCTTCTAGCCTGCTTCGCATTACCAGGCAGGTTCTAATTAGGTGATCTTTAGATTCAACACATCTGGCAGTAATCATGCCTGGGTGTGGCTAGTGAAACTGAGCCCAATAGTCAATTGGCATTGGTTAACTGGTTGATTTAGCAGCTAAAGGGCTACTGTAGGTGGGGCTGAGCAGCATTTTTCCTTCATCAATTAATCATCATTTAAAAACAGCATTTTGTGTTTACTTGGGGTATACTGGTCATATATTTAATCTATAAGTAGTGTGATGATCTGAAATATTTAAGTGAAGCAAATATGTAAAAATAGAAGAAAATATCAAGGGGCACATACTTTTTTCACAGCACTGTATACAGGGGTTAGACAATGAAACTGAAACACCTGTCATTTTAGTGTGGTAGGATTCATGGCTAAATTGGACCAGCCTGGTGGCCAATCTTCATTAATTGTACATTGCACCAGTAAGAGCAGAGTGTGAAG
>JAOVVH010000052.1:3604139-3615030 GCA_028566435.1 Scorpiodoras heckelii | reverse complement strand
ATGCAAAAATGGATGACGAGGAGGTGAAACGGAGGCTGGATTCTGGTGATTACGTTTTGGTTGCACCGTCAGCGCAAATAAATTTTGAGGTGTGTAAAAGTTTTGACCATGTCCATAATGACAATGATGAGCCAGTGACATCTGAATAGACTAATGTCGGGCTCGGGTCGGGTTCGGGCTTTTAAAACGGTGTACTTCTTAAGGTGTTCTTCTTAAGGGTTCGGGTCGGGCTCGGCTCAAATTCTGTCGGGCTCGGGTCGGGTCGGGCTTGACTTTTCAGGCCCGATTACAGCTCTACTCTGGACATCCTTCTGAAGGAATGTCCATGGGCTGTCAGCTAACTTCAGAAACCCCAATGACAGGGATGTCCATTGGCAACCACCAAAAATGGAAAGCCCTACAGAAGGGTATTCCATGAGTTACCACCTATTGCTGGAAACCCTATGAAAGGGCCATTTCCGACATTTTTTGGGCTGCTACAAAACATATTAGAAAGCATTATGGAACAGGACTCCACAGGCAGCCCCCTAATTTTAGCAAAGCCCCATAGAGCCACCACCTAAGGTTGGAAACCCTATGAAAAGGAAATTCATGGGCTGCCCTGTAAGGTTGGGAAAGTCCCACAGAAGGGAAGTCCACAAGCCACCACCTAAAGTTTGAAACCCAATGGAAGGGGAGTTTGCAGGCTGCCCCCTAAGGGTGGAAGGCTCTATAATAAGTTATGAGAGTCCACAGCTTGCCCACTAAAGCTCAATGAAAAGATATTCCATAGACCGCACCTAAGGTTTAAAAGCCCTATGGAACGGGAGTCCACTAGCCACCACATAAAGTTTGAAACTCTATGGAAGGGGAGTTCACCGGTTGCCCCCTAAGGGTGGAAGAGATGATGAAAGGGAAATTCATGGGCTGCCTTCTAAGATTGGGAAAGTCCCACCGAAGGCAAGTCCACAAGCCACCACCTAAAGTTTGAAACCTTATGGAAGGGGAGTTCAGAGGCTGTCCCCTAAGGGTGGAAGGCTCTGTAATAAGTTATGAGAGTCCACAGATTGCCCACTAAAGCTCAATGAAAATATATTCTGTAGACCGCCACCTAAGGTTCAAAAGCCCTATGGAACAGGAGTCCACTGGAGCCACCACCTAGGTTGATAAGCTCTACAGAATGAGGTTCCATGGGGGCTATGTAATGGGAATGGGAGTCCACAGGCCATCGCCTAAGGTTGGAAAGTTCTACAGAAAGGCAGGCCATGGAGCACCATCTAAGCCCTATAAAAAAATAAAGCCAAACAGGCTACATACCTAAGGTTGGAAAGCTTACTTCGGCTTACGTACACAGAGCTCAGAGCTCACTAGAAGGCAATTCTGCAGTCAGTAAATGGTCAAGTAGAGTTTCTTGGCAAACAACTTTGTATATTCTCACTACAGTAAGCTGTAATTCTGCCTATATTTTACAAGTATATCATTTTATAATATGCAATTCTGCTTGCATATAGAAATGTATGTAGGAAGATGTGTCGTATCTCGATTACGAAATCTCAGATTTGACCTAAAGTTAGCACATGAAACATGATCCTTCATTTCCGAATTACAAGTTTCTTGCTAGTTTCTTGCTTGCTTAAGCAACAACCTTTAGCCTTTCATGATAGTGAAAAAAGGACAGACATGCCTTAGTTGTCTACAAACGTGTTATGAAGATAGCAAAACGCATCAGGATAGCTAGGCGTCTAACATGAGCGGTACATTTCATACGGGATAAATAAGAAATACGACCATTCAGGGATAACAAAGCTGTATTTTTTTCAATCCTCTTTTTCTGGAAATGTCTGAAAACTGAATTCAATTGTAATATCAGAGAGAAAGTGTGTTTCAGTATGTGTAGGTATAGGTTTGTGTGTTTATTGCTTAATTTCAAAAACTCTGTCAACCTGTCTGACATTGACCTTGCTTCGTACTGCGAGAAGAAGAAAAACATCTTCACAGCCCCAGAAATGAAATGTTGAAGATGCCTCCAGGGGCTGACGGTGTGTCACCACAAAGCTACTCCTATTCCAAAGCCCAGATACAACACAGAGACTGAACAGCAGTATTACATGCGATGCTGAATGTGACACAGCCACTTATCATAAATTGAGCCAAAAAAAAAGAGGAGGGAGTAGAAAGCATCTCCTCAGACACAAAACTTTTTGAATGCACTGTGGTTATAGATGAATGGAGTGTTCAGGGTGACAGGACAGGCCAAATGGCTCTGAAGATTATTTTTTTCTTGCTTTCAGATCAACAGATTAGAATAATTTCTGTCAAAACTGCATGGTAAGCGAACGCTGCTTTTCCGAATCGGGGGGATTTCATTGTACAAGAAATAGAAAGGTGTAATGAAAAGAAATGAAAGCCAAAATGAAGCGATTTTGTCAAGGGATTCGGTCTATAAGGGAATCTTATGATTGTTTGTTTGTTCGTACACTTTTCTTTTTTTCTTTGCTTTTATTATTGAAATGTATTCATACCAATTCTGCGCTTTTAGGTTCTTTTCTTATTACATTACTTTGCTAGGAATGCAACTGGCACAAAAAAACGACAAAGATGCTTTCTAAATCAACAGCACACAGCAAGCATTCTCTTCTCTTCTTCTTCTCTTCTTCTTCCTTTCTTCTCTCTCCATCTATCCGTCTATGCATTTCTGGCTCAAAGTAAACACAATATGGTTCTTTACACATTACTGAGAAATGTCACTCCCAACTATCGATCAAATCGATCTCACTCTGAGACAGGAAAGTAAGAGTGCGTAACCCGGGTGTCTGCGCATGCATGCCAGAACGACACGCTCCGGCAGTGCCGTGGCGACGATATACAACCTGCGATGGCGCACGTCCAGGCGCAAACACACCGAGCACTCTGTTTATGGCAGTTTGTTCGATTTCTGTCTCATCAACTACTTTTGTCCATGCTTAATCGTGTCCCAGTCTGGACACAGGCACTTGGTCAATGTCTTGTGCAAAGCGCCGCTGGCTGCCCGGGCAAGTGAAGAAAAATGACAGAGCGGTGTGGAAAAACTAGGGCAGTCACTCATCCTCTAACCCCGCCCGGCTTTTTTGGCAGCAGAGGTAGACCTGGGGAACATCCACCTGAGCAAGATGAAGAATTCAATATCGCGATGTGCATTCTGGAGCAGCTATACAGATCATAACCATGTTTTAACCCTGATAAGTGCCTTCTATTTGAAAAAGCCGCAGTGCTGTTGATTCACAAGGTGCTAGCAAAATGGCCGCCAGTTTTTAAATTTCATTTATTTCAATTATAATTTCAAGTCCATTATGTTCAGTATTTAGATGTGCCATCTTTTGATTTTAATTCTAACTTAAACATAAAACATTGAACATATAACCTACTTCTTGCACTTTCCATGACCACGTCACATGACTTTTTTTGCACCTGTTTCATGTATTGGGTTCATGAGCACTAGCATTTAATTTAATGTATTGCACAGAATTAATTGTTATGTTCCTAGTCTTTGTATTCATCTTGCACTTAGTAAGCTTTAATCTCTACTTGCATCCACCTTAGACTCCCAATCCTGACAATTCTCGACTCTGATTGGTCAGGAGGTGTTGATTCTCTACAGCAGCAATTTTCTAAACCAGCTGCACTTTCTTTATGTTGACATACTCATTCTAAAGCGTAACAACGTACACAGGGACTTGTATGATGGATGCGCCACATAAACAGATTTTTTCCGTAAAAAAGACATTTATGTAACATTGACGGAAGGAGGCTCCAGTGTCAGTGCTTTATAACGCCCATAATGGATAACTTTAAGCTTTCAGACACGGGAGAGTCATCAGGACAGAAGAGTTTGCATTTTGTGGTTCCTTGGTAACTTGACAGCTTCAGGAGAAAGGCAAAACAGATGCTGGTGTGTGAATGGCTGTTTATAGCTTCCGGTTTAATTTCTAGCTCATATTCACAAAAAAAAAAAAAAAAAAAAACACTATCGTTTTGCATTTGTACTTAAACTGTACTTTTTAAATATTTTATTAAATAAAAATACTTTCATTTGTATTTAAACTGTTACTTTCACATCTTGATGGTCTTAATTCGCTGTGCAAATCACTGTAAATCACTGTAATTGTGACCTTATAAAGAAATCTTGAATTTTGCATAAATTCCATACATACAATGCTTTTGCAAAGTCTTCAGACCCTTTCGCTTTTTTCACATTTTGTTATGTTATGGCCTTGTGCTAAAATAAAAAAAAAATCAAGTTTTTCCCATCAATTTGCACTCAACGCCCCATAATGAGAATTTTTTCAAAATTTACTAAAAAGGAAAAACTAAAATTCCATATGGACATAAGTATTCAAACCCCTGGGTATGACCCTTAACATTTAGCTTTGGGGGCTTCCATTTCTCTTGATCATCTTTGAGATGTTTCTACACCTTGACTGGAGTCTACCTGTGGTAAATTCAGTTGATTGGACATGATTTGGAAAGACACACCCCTGTCTATACAAGGTCTCACAGCGGACAATGCAGATCAGCGCAAAAACCAAGCCATGAGGAGGAAAGAACTGCCTATAGATCTCAGAGACAGGATTGTGTGGAGGCACAGATCTCGAGAAGGCTACAAAAAATTTTCTGCTGCACTGAAAGTTCCCAAGAGAACAATGGCCTCCAATATTTTTAAATGGAAGAAGTTTGGAACAACCAGGACTCTTTTTAGAGCTGTTGGAGAAGAAGGGCCTTGGTAAAAAAAAAAGGTGACAATGAACCCAGTGGTCACTCTGGCTGAGCTCCAAAGATCCTGTGTGCAGATGGAACTTCCAGAAGGTCAACCATCACCGCAGCACTCCACCAATCTGGGCTTTATGGCAGACTGGCCAAAAGGCACAAGAAAGCCCACCTGGAGTTTGCAAAAAAGCACTTGAAGGACTCTCAGATTGTGAGAAACAAGATTCTCCAGTTTGATGAAACCAAGGTTAAACTTTTTGGACTCAATTCTAAGCGTCATGTCTGGAAGAAACCAGGCACTGCTCATCACCTGCATAATACCATCCCTACAGTGAAGGTTCACCTTCCACCAAGACAATGACCCTAAGCACACAGCCAAGACAACACAGGAGTGGCTTAGGGACAACTCTGTGAATGTTCTTGAACGGCCCAGTCAGAGCCCTGACTTGAACCCAATCGAACATCTCTGGAGAGACCTGAAAATGGATGTCCACTGATGGAACTGCAACTGAAACGGTTCCTACTGTTTATCTGAGATCGAACTCTAACTGACCTCGAACCACCATCCCCATCCCCGATATATATTTGATATTGCTGTTCCACTTTTACTTAAAAGTGTAAGTGGGTCATTTTGGGCTGAATACCGGAAACAGAAGATGAGGGTTAAGATGTATACCTTAACCTGGCCGGCGTGATCACTAACACATTGCCTGTGTGGATTCATGTTCTTATCAGGACCATAATTACTAGAACGTGTGATAAATTTCATTTACTGTAAAATGTGTTAATTGAGATACCATAAAAAGAAATAATACGGAATAAAAGAAAAGTATGTGCGTGTTTGTCTCTGGAGCCTCTCGTCCTTGGGCAGATCTCTCCCAAGGAAGCTGAGGCAGGGGAAAAGCAGTTGACCAGGGTCAGGTAAGAGCAAGCAAACAGGAAGTGCGCTCCGCCTGAGACCTTGGCTGGGCCTCTGTCTCCTGTGGCTGGCTGGGGGGGAGGACAATCTGTCCCCCTCTGTCCCTCAGTGTGGTACAGCCCGCCAGCGTTTGCTTGCCCAGCGGGACCAACATGAGGACGGACAGTTGGGACATGAGGACAGCCTTGGCTCATCCACAACTGAAGCACCAAAATAACAAAAACTCAACAAGCACACAAAAACAAACAAACTAAAAAACAGTGTTGGCTCGGTAATCAGTAGTAATTCTTTATCCTCTTAACTTACACAGGTACAAAATACAGACAGGTGATGAATTAATAGAAAAGGCAACGTGTGGTCTGATTACACTCTTAGTCACCTGAAAAACATCACTGCTTTCTTTCCACCACAATTTTTAATTTTTTCATAGACATAAATGCAGATTTCATTTAATAACTGCTCTCATTGAAACACAGCCTGTTGAGTGATATCTTTGCACTGAACTGACACCCACACACTCATTCAGGTTTTTATTAAATTAGTCACCGGTTTGTATATCCAGTATGATAATCCCCTCCAGTATGATACATCCCGTCGGACTGCTCCTGAATGTGGATATATGGATGCATATGTGTATTTCCTTTCCAGTATATTCCATGCCATTGAATCGATTTTCATTTTGCAGTAACACGCAATGAGTAAAACTTTTATATTTTATTTCAAATATTCTATATACATGTATATTCCTGCTAGAATTTTTTTTTTCATCATTTCAATGACAACTGAGGATGCATTTATTTATTTAATAGATATCAATTTAAACTGATCAACAGTACAAAAGGCAGTTTATCACTGTCAATTAAAAAAATAATAATAACGAAAGAAATATCAGTTCTCTGATGGACTGGCATCTGGATCTGGACCTATCCCTACCTAACACCCAGTGATCCTGGGTAAGGCTGTGGATACACCGTGACCCCGATGAAGATAAAGGATTCATTTCGTTCGATTATTTCTTCAAATGATACAACTTCTGCACCTAAACTAACTCTCAGGATGTTACCGGTTTGCAACCTCAGTCGAGATTCCAATTTAAAACGTGAAAGAACCTGTCGTTCTTCTCCAACACAAGGTCAAAAACGCAGATTAAAATGTTGAACAGAGCGTAACTGCACCTGATTAGACGTTTCAGGAAAACTGGGATCTCTGCCTTTGGCAGGATTAATTATTTATAGGCTGACTTAAGACTTCGCCAAGCTGCAGACATGCTGTAGATGTGTAGCACCAGGAGGCATGAAGCAATATGGCTATCCAGGGTGCAGCAGCCGGGGCGTAGGCAACAGACAGAAGGAATTAGAATTCACTGAAGGAAAGTGACCCTTCACCCCACAGCTGATTAAAACTCTCTCGCCCCGGGTTTGATTTCTCGTCAATCGCATCCCGGCTTGTCACCGTGAGAACTGCAGCAGACAGTCCGAACGCGAGGGCAAGAGCAAAACAAGCATCATCAAGGGAAGAGCCGGAGAAGAGAAGCAAAAGAAGAAGAGCTTAAAAAAAAAAAACACACACACGCACACATTTGTCAGCCCAAGCAAGACCATGTCTTTTCACGCATTCCTGTCTTAAACGTCAAGATTTTCACCCCCGAGCGAGAGGAAGCGCTGACACTTTGCCAAGGTTGAACAAAAACCGCATTCATTAATAATTAGCCTTGACCAGGAGCAAAGTAAACTCAAGTTCTCCTTGACAACAGCACAACACCTCCCTTTTTTTGACTTAAAAAGGATAAAATACACACTGTCCATACTCCACACCGACCCCCGAACCCCCTATGGTTTGGAGATTTGTGCATGCATGTTAGATCTTAGGGTATGATCATGTCATCATTTGTAACTCTTCAGCTAACAAGCTGATGTCACACCAGATCATTTATACAAACTGGACTTGAAATCCACAGAAGAAATATGATTTGACTTATAGCAATATCTGCTTTAATTAATAAAAAAAAAATTGTTAAATATTAACCTGTACAGTACGTTCACTGAACGTTTAGTCTTTTTTCGGTCATTGCCATGAAATGAAAATCCTCTCAGAAAATCACACATAATGAAATGCTGCTTGAAGGACCTCAGTTTGACTCACAGAAGCATTACAGCTTTGCAGCAGAATGGGACAGGATCTCCAACACGACCCGCTGTAAATCTGTGAAAATATTATTAGGTGGCTATTTCTGTCGACTAGAAATAACTGATTTTGGAAAAGGCATTGTCGTTCTGAAAGCTTTCCAAGCGGTTCCACAGGGTGTCTGGTTCAGACTAATGATTAACCCGAGTGACGTAGCTGAGGATGAGGAACTGTAGCTGTTCATGAGTTGGGAGGGGGAAAAAAAGTTTCATGAATTTTATAAATTGCTATTTGTTCTTATATTTCGTAAATATATCGTGAAATGTTTTTCCGCCATGAACCATGGGCGCTTTTTTTTTTCGATATTTCCACAGGAAAACTGGTTATCTTCAGATTTAATGACCCATTCGATCCATAAAAATCCAATACAGATTCATTCGTAGCACCAAACACATACAGATCGTACATCACTACACTAAAGCATGTTCTCTTCATCATTGTTCTCATCATCACCATCATCATCATCATCATCACTCTGAATTCATTGTAGCCACCACAACGCGTTCGGAAACTGCACTTCTGATATATAACGCCAACAAAAAATGGCGTCATACGGCTAGTTTTAATAATGCAGCTACGGCTTTTTGAAGACAACAGGTGAGATACAAAAACATGCTGTAGGCTAATCACAGCTTAGCACTATGCCTCATTCATTATTCACGTTACTAGCAGTGTCAGGTCTGAAAGGGAAGGCAAAGTGCATGGAAGGGACACTGCATCTGGAGGAAGTGGAAATGAAGATGTAGACACACCCCACTCCCAAGGGATTAAACCTCTGACTTCGTCTTTTAGACAAAATTTCCTTCGTTCGTTCCCCTGCGTATTGGATCATTTCTGTCATAGTGCATGACCCTACCTGTTTTGGGTCACAGCTCCCATTTTGTTACAGAAGTCTTTTTATTCCTTCACCAGTCTGGAGGAGGAACTGGTATCGCCATGCATTGTTTGGTTTCCTTCTGACATTGAAGTGCACGGATTGATCTTCTTTTGTAAATTGGGAAGACCTCAGTAGGGTTGTCAGGTATAAGATAAGATTCGGATATGGTTTCCTTTGTCTTGAGCTCCACCGGTACACAGTCTTTATGAATATTGGCACGCTTTTGTCCGATCAAAGCCACACCCAAACGGATTGCACCACTTAAGTTCGATTTTAAATCACCGACTTTCTATTAGCCATCCGTTCATTCGTCGTCAGGGCGTTTTGGTGGAAAGAGAGCCTATCCCAGGAACACTGGGTTCGAGGTGGAAACAAACACTGGACAGAAGGTCAGTTTATCACGACACGGTGCGCACACATTCTCACACCGATTCACACCTAGAGGATATTTAGATTCACCGATCGACCTGCCCGAGTGTTTTTGGGAAGTGAGAGCAAACTGAGAAAAAAAAAAAACTGATGAAACACATTGAGAACAATGGAGCACAATTTTGCACAGAAAGTAACCTGAAATCAGAATTGAACCAGGGAGCTGCGTACAACCTGTGGCCATGCCATCCACTTAAAATCTGGCTTCTGATACAAAATGAACCATCTTTGGCACCCTCGTGTAGGGTTCTATATTAAAGAATGATTCAGCTGAAGAACAGTTGCATTTAGCTTTGCTAAATAGGATTGTCCATATTTATTCATATGACTTAAGTGCAGATCAAATTTTATGAGCAATTCATGTGGAAATCCAAACAATTCCAAACCTTTTCTCACAACCTTATAAAGCACTAGCTACAGCTGTCCTCCTCACCTCCTGTTCCTCAAAGCTCTCATCACACTAATACACTCCAGATGAAAAAACATCTTCATCATTTTCTTCCAAACTCCACACTCTTGCTGTCCCTCAGTCCTCAAAACAGCACATTTGGAGAAAAAAGGAAGGACAGATGGATGGATGCAATTGGTAGAAGGGTGGCAGGATTGGGCTTTTACCTTGTCTGACTCATTTCACCCCTTGCTAATGGCAAACGTTTCTCCTGGCTTACTCCGAAACATCCTGGATATACTGTAATGTGGACCGAATGAACAGTTGTGAGGATACAAACAACCACTAAGATCCCTCCATCAGTCGCAGTCCGGAGGAAGTAGTGATTGTTGAGATGAATAATCCTACTGAGTCATTTAGCAAAGGATAGATGACTCTAATATATTCACTCCACTGGAAAACATATGGGACAAACCCAAAAAAAACCCAAAAAAAACAGCAGACACAAATGATCCTTCAGCTATGGTAATATCTGAGCAGCTTCAACACAAGCTACCGACTATTTTTGGTCAAGATGAAATTTACATTGATCACAAACTTTGGGTATACACTGTCTCATGCTAAATTATGGAAGCACATGATGATCTGAGTGTATAAAATGATTTACAGTACTGTGCAAAAGTATCCTACTTTTGTTATTGATGTTTTTTTGAGTTCCTCATTATTGAGTCAGTACAAAAAGATTATAGATTTCCAAATGTTACTTTTCCACAGTATAAAAATAAAAAATATTGAAAAAAAACCTGTAATTGTCTGGCAGCAGGGGTGCTAGAAAATGTCAGTAAAAACAGTAAAAGACAGTAATTACCATATTTAACACCTTTTTGGTCATATCTTTCACAGGAATCAAACCAGCAATCTTCTACTCACAAAGCTGTTCTCTTAACTGCTAGACCATTTCTTAGGTGCTACCATCACAATTAGAAGTACTATAAATCTAATACCATTTTGCATACTAACCCTAACAAACGTCTTTCAATTTTATACTACAAAAGCCCAAGTTCAAATTAACTGTCAGAGTTAATTTAGTACGAGTTGCAAAAAAGAATCTGTCAATTTCAGTTTTTTTTATTTAAATAAATTAATAAACTGTCGAAATAAAAGCATTTTATTTCATAAATGTAGGTTACTGCACACTTGTTTCAGGTATTTTTCTGTATTTTTATGTTTAGATTTGTTAAAAACCTCAGCTATTTAATGTATTCCATTTATACAGATTTTTTTTGTCACTCACGTGACACATTTTAATAATCAGTTTATTCTTGTAATTTTAATATAATTTACTGTCATTTTGAAATACAAGGAAAAACTG
>JAOVVH010000052.1:3592794-3604039 GCA_028566435.1 Scorpiodoras heckelii | reverse complement strand
AGCTCTTCTGGAGACTTTGACTGTCACACTTACTTCTTTTTTTTTTTTGCATGTAAAACCCAGCAGCCTTCATTATGATTTTTGTCTGAAAAGTGCTCTGTTATGTAATGTGCTGCTTTCATTACTGACATACAAACATTTTTGTGTAACATGTAATGTTTTGTTGGAAAAGTAACATTTGGAAATATAAAATCTTTTTATACTGACTCAATAATGCAGAACTAAAAAAATCATCAATAACAAAAGTTGGACCTAAAAACAACAGGTTGCCTAAGACTTGTGCACGGTACTGTACATTCAAAGTTGCTATCAGCATTCAACACTACTCTATCAACTCTAGCAAAGGTGCCAACATTGCTAACACGAAATTTCTAGCAGCCAGAAGACAAAATCACGGTGACTGAAGAAATCCTGTAAGTGCTGTACAGAACTGTGCATTTCACTTTAATGTTTAGTACTTGCCACAACAAGTGCACTTAGATTAAAATTATAAGTGAGTTTTGAGTAAACAGGGATTTCAATCAGGGAAAAGATGAAAATCTTACCCTGAGTAAATGTCCATATGCTTCAGATGCAATGTACAGAGATTGGGTTGAAACGCTGCATTCCATTAAGAGCATATTCCTGTTTACAATCCACTACTCTTTACAAAATCAAGAGGTGGACTCGGAGCCGAGTTTGCTTTCTGCCTGTGTCTAAACTGTAGTGGAATGAACAGAAGCTGGCGGCACCCGGAGGAATCGCCAGATCAGTTCCAAGGGCTGTTTATTAGGATGCAGTGGACAGCATCTTAACACTCACGACACATGCTTTCTCTAGGCCTCAGATAACCTCTATTCTTAAGGGTTTAATTAATGCCAGCCAGTCAGCAGCTTTTCTTACAGCAGAAAACCACTTGTTTCTTGACCCTCTCCTATCCCGAATCCCTTCCCCTTTTCTCCCAGTGTGCTTGGTTTGTTTTTGCCTTACAACCGATGCAGCATCCCTATTAAATGAAAAAGGACTCTGTACATGAAAAAAGCTGAATTATTCACCAGCACCGGAGTGGAGACAAGAGCCGAAGAAGGCTGGAGCACCGAGCGGGGTTTGTACTGCTTGCTTTCTTTGGGGTCATTAAAAATCTGGAGAAATGCGAATGTCTAAGAAGTTTGCAGACGTGTATGTCCATGGTGACTATTAGCCATGTAAGGTAGTACTGAAAAAAAGCATTCCACTACCCTAATATTCTGCATGTTTATTACAAATCAAAAATGTTAAAAAATGAAGCCTTACTTCTACCATCCTGAAGTAGATTATTTTCCTCTAACAGCCTGTCCCAAAGTATTTTATTCCTTTTAGACAACAATATTTTTATTTATTAAAGAAGGACATATCATATCACACTTTTTTTTTTATCCATTTACAGTTACATTTAACATTGTGGAGATTTCTGTTTCCTCTCTGATGTACCTAACTAGACGTACCGCACAGAAGCGTAGAATACAACCCCCACACAAAGTCAGAGAAAGCACAAGAATGATGTGAAATAAGCATACCAGATTTCAAAATTTTTGCTTAAGCATTTCTTACAATATTGCAGTGTCAGTTGTAGTGGCCCCTATGGATGAAATGTTACAGAATATGGCGTGCTTCTTAAGAATACGGTAGTGACACGATACTATTGGGTAGATGAAATTTTGCGAACCTTAAGCCTTTATATCAAATGATATTGGCTAGTGAATTACAAGACATTTGCTTTGAACATTACTCACTAGGTGGCGCTACTCAACAAATGAGCCAGGGTAATGTGCCTCCTAGAGGCCAACTTGCCATAAACATTTATTCATTTTAGGCAAAATGGTTTTCAAACTATTGCCCAAAAAGTGCTTTGAGCCTACTAAACTTCAGGGGGGCGCTAGCACAAAGTGCAATGAATTCAAACATTATATTCCATATCAGACATGTGGGCCTACAACATTTACATTTATGGCATTTGTCAGACTTACAGTTATCTCATTTGCATAGCTGAGCAGCTTCAGGTTAAGGGCCTTGCTCAAGGGCCCATCAGTGGCAGATTGGTGGTGTTGGGATTTGAACCCCTGACCTTCTGATCAGTAATCCACCATCTTAACCACTGAGCTACCTCAGCCCGTACCCTACAACCATACCAAATTTCATGTGGATTGGTAAAGTCTAAGTATATGAATATCTTTGAACACCACCAACAACAATAACAGCAATTATTATTAGGACAAGCAGATTATTATAAATTTGTGATTTGCCTTTCAGCTGACATTACATCCTAGCCATGCTGTTAATCAAACTGCTTCAGACCAATCAGATTCAGTATTAGCTTTGTTAATTAAATATACAGTGACAATATGGACCGTATGAGCATTACATTTCAGATTATGTAACATATTTAGGTACTTAAACCCAGTTCCATCAACAACCCAGAACTCCAGTGACTCTCGAACACTAAAACCTCACCAAAGCTCTTAAAACAGAGACGGAAGTCCATCCGTAATGCGCTAACGGAATTCTGAACCCAAGTTAGCAGGGGAATCGCAGTGAATCCGCGCGGCAAATGGTGACATAATGACATGTGTGCCTGAAACACCTGCTGTTGTACACACTGAGGTCTACTGGCACGCAGGATCACTATGGGGAGTCACACCAGTTAAGTCTGTAGTGCACAACAGTCTCGATAAATAAATGAGCCTTCTCTTGCTATGAGCAAGATGGACGAGGACAATGGAAAAAACAACAGAAAGACAGAGCACACTAATTCCAGTTGCAAGTAAAATAAATAAAAAAAAACTGGCAAGAGCAGTAAGGTTATGAAGGGAAAAAAGACGAACAGATCGAGCAAAAAGTAAGACAATGCTGCAAAACTAGAAGTGAGACTTGTAGGGTAGGGGCCAAGCCAGAGCGAGACTGTAGGAGAAATCAAATTTGCAAGAACATAACAAAAAGCTGTTGCTCAGACAAAAGGGAACACCCAAGGGTATTTGTTGAGCTGTCTGCTGGCACCCGCTGCACTGAAAGTTTATTAAAGACAAGCCCTGCTCACATACAGGAGAAAGCTAAGCTACCAGGGACTGGGGAAAAAAAAGAAGTGAGGAAAGGTTGGAGATGGAGGGGAATTGTTGATGGTGTGGGGGTCTTGGGGGGTGTGTGTGTGAAAAACTAGCACCACAGCCCCCGTCAGTCAGACATTCTTTTATTTCAGCCATGCATTAAGCAACTTCCCTGCTGAGTTGGACTCCCTTCCTGGTGTGGATAAAAGAGTCCCTGGAGGTGCCTGAAGGTAATTTCCAGCTTCTCCAGAAACTCAGGTATTAGAAAAGACCGCTCAGGGACCCAGCTACAATATACCTCCATAATTTCAGGCACTCGGTGCAGACGATAGACGGAGAGGTAGAGAGAGAAAAGGAGAAAGTAGGAGACCCTCCCTGAGGGTCCCCCAGTTCAGATTTCTGAAGTGCAAGGAAGGAGGGAGGAGGCCTCCAGGGAATGCACACTAGCAACAGAAAATCCACCGCATCGGAGAAAGAGAGAGGTAGAGAGAAAGAGAGGGAGAAAAGGAAAAAAAAACAAAACATTTCCTCTCTCTGGTCTGGCAGGAGCAGCCTTTTTTCCCCTGGCTCCCACTGGAGACTTTTTACAAAACATGTGTTGCTGACATGTTGACAGATTGCTCAGCGAAGTGTTAGGCGCATGCACACGGCTGTCCATTTAAGGGGACATGGCATCCTAGCCAGCATCCTCTACCTGAGGCACCATGTTTTATACATCACCTCTCGGTTCAAACAAAAGGAAAAAAGTGAGCAATGAAAAAGAAAATGTAAACAACCTAGCTTTTTTTTGTAAAGCAAGCAGAACGTAGCAAAGGGGCCAGCAGGATGGAGTGCTGTCTGAGCCTTGTTTAAATGGACTGACAGTTAGATGAGCAGTGAAGAAGGAAAACGTGAAGGTGCTGGATGTCTATGTTTATGTGCACTCCGGTGTTGCACATTAGCATTAAAGGTAGCTGTAAAAGTGTGTCTGTAAGCACTTCATTAAAAGCGAGGCGAGCATGGAATCTGGACATTTCGATCTCTTTGCATGCCAGAGAGTGATGTCTTAATTGTCTGGCAGCTCGGAAATTGCTGCCGTGGCAACCAAATGGAAATGGGGGATGATAATGTATTCACGGTGGTGGCGACCCGGGGGCTGCGGAGCGCGTTCTCTGGGGATGGCACTTTACCTAAAGCCATACGTGTCTGGGCAAAATCTCCACGCAAGACAAGAGGTGAATGTTCAGAAGTATGACGGCAAGGGGAACAGGAAGGAAAGAGACAATGGATACAGTAAAAGAAAAGAGTGGTAAGAAGACATTTGAGGAGAGATAAGAGCAGCAAGTAATGCCTTTAAGGCAGCAGAAGGTGAGAACTTCAATTGTGTTCCAGTGCGAGCATTACAGGGATTACAGAATCTTTGAAGAAAAACCAAACACCAGTTCTTCTCATAGACAAGATCTTCTCACTACATTTCCAGAAGATGCTTCCTGTTGGATTACAAAACCAGAGATCCAACAACGATTCTTCACTTGGTGAAGTCAGAGTGGTTTAAATATAAAAAGAAAGGTCAAACAGGTAGGGAGATGTATCAAGCAGTTCTTCCTAATGATCTCGTTCGCTTTGCAGACCTTCAAGTGTTGTATAAAACAAAGCACAATGCCAGGCAGCTTGCCAGAGAAATGTCCTCAAGCGCTCTGGTGCCCTCATCTCCTTTCATTCCGAAAGACAGTCAATATGAACACAGTGCAGGAGATAAAGACTCCAGAATGAGGAGGAATTTGGTGAAAATAACTCTCACCCCTGAACCCCAGATGTGGTGCTTCAGATACCAGCTTACGATAGAGTCTGCATGTTCGAGCAACTTCAAACTTCCTCTTTTCAGAAGTCTGAAACTGTGTTTTACCTGTTCACCAAGTTACCCTACATGTGCTTGACAGCCTGAGGCAGAAAATCAAGGCCAGCATGATTTCTCTATTCAGTGGACTGGACATGCGTAGCATTAAGCCATTCTCCAGAGTCCGGTAGTAGATATAAGCCTATGGTTTAAACAAATAGTGTTGTGACACAGCAAGAGAGTAAAGGAAGGAAAGCAAAAGATAAGGAACAAAAGAGGGCGGGAGCGTGAGAGAGCTGGGGGCATCAACAGTGTGTTCTTGAGTGCAGATGACCCCTAGCCATCCTGAGGCATGAGCTTTATCCGGCAGACCGAGTAAGCTGCTCTGGCTCTGAATGACTCGGGCCTACATTCCCTCAGGTTGCTTTATCCTCCATTACGGAGGATGAATGACAATCTGCTTTCAAACGGCTATGCAGCATGTACAAACTTCTCTGGCCATGACCAATGGCTGCAGAATAAGACTGTGACTGTGGTGTATTGCTACAATAATCCTACCCATTAATAAGTAAATACCAACTGGCACCCCTTCCAGGGTGTATTTCCACCTCACGCCCAATATTCCTGGGGCAGACCGGGTTCACCGCAACCATGACCAGGATAAAATGCTTACTGAAGAATAATGAAAGAAGATGTATCAAAATCTATTCAAGATCTATCTATCTATTTATCTGTCCATCCATCCATCCATCCATCCACCCTCCCACTGTACCAAACCGGCCAACAAATGGCTCACAATAAAATCTCAATCCTTGCATAAGCGCTTTAGCTGTAAGCATCTTCCTACTCCTATTACATCTTTAACGGTGCTACAGTCTACATCACAGGTAAAAAAAAAATAAATGCATGGACAGAGTGTTTAGAAATCCACAGTGAAGATTAGCAAACATCGCTGTTTTGCATACTGATGTTCGACCTCCATTCACCTGCATATTTACAGGATCGAAAGAGAAGTGCCTGCAGGTAAGAAACAAATTGCATTACCTCACAAGTCCCACACAGACCCCACACTTACTTTCTCTCTCTCTCCCTCTCTCTCGCTTTATCTTGCTCTCCTGCTCATTTTCTCCTCCAGTAAGTCAAGCAGGAATAAGATACCACACTCACCTTTGTCACATCCAAACAGCAACCGAGAATTTGGATATCATCGCCGCGTAATTCAGCCACATGCAATCAAGATGTCTATTGAATTAGCTATTCTCCTGGCACAACCAGCTGGTTTTGAAGATTGGAGATTGGAGATGAAAAGCATCTTGGACAAAAAAAATATGCAAACTCGTATCCTACTCACTACACAGGGTACTACTTTGGCCAGCCACCATTTTGTACTCTACATGAACTCTACATTAGTGTATATAAGACAGGGGTGTCCAATCTTATCCACGAAGGGCCGGTGTGGGGGCAGGTTTTCTTTCCAGTCAAGCAGGAGCAACACCTCATTCGACCTGTTTTTAATCAATGGATCTAATCAGTGGATCTTGACTTTCAGTAGTGGGTGGCTTCTGCGTGGTTGGAAAGAAAACCTGCACCCATACTGGCTCTTCTCAGATAAGATTATGCCCAACATTGGCAGTTTATGCCCAAGATTGACCCTTGATAATGTATATCTGTACCCAAGAACAGATGCTGTAATCATAAAAAATGTCGTGCTCATCCCAGACCTCTTCACAACCTGCTTGTACTTAATACCATTCCAATACCCTGTTTGCTTTTATGGTACCTGCTTGTAGAAGAGTAATGATTTATAATCCCACTATCTGGTGTCTCCCAGAAGAGGATGGGTTCCCTTTTGACTGGTTTCTTTCAGGTTCTCTTCCTCTTCCTGTTATTTCAGGCAGTTATCTTGGCCATTGGCTTTGTTGTCAGGGAACTAATTCTACATCGCGATTTCGGTGAACTCTGCTTTGTGACAATGTTCACGATTAAAATCGCTATACAGAAAACTGAACTGAACGTTCAGTATATGCTATATAAAGTCTATTTTCCCATACAGCAGGCTGACATTAATCCAATTTCAGGTGACATTATTAATGTCTTCAACCTTTATCGATAACTTTAAAGCTTTAAGCTGTCTAGACACAGCCAATTGAAGGAGGTGAATTACAACTTAATCAGGGGCTTCAATTGATCTGCAAAGTGCTGAGTCATTAAGCTAGCCCCCTAAGCCTGCTAAGATCTTGGTCTTCTCTCCCAGAAGCACTGTAGTCTTGTGATCATCTTAAGTAGGAAAGGGAACATTTTGAGTACTGCTTACGCTACCATCTCCATGGTTTTTGCTAGGATGCATTTGGGAACAAGACTCATAAGCAAGCGGTTCTGATCGCCAAAGAAACCGAAGATTAGATATGTCATACAAAGTAAAGAGTTAGCAGTCGAAGTGAACTGGGTTCGACATTCGCTCGTGCGTTTTTGCACCGAATGCTATTTGTTCTGCTCCCTCTCCCTCCAAAACGGAAATTCTTGTCAATAGATTTGCTTATGAAGATTAATAAGTTCGAGGGTGGTGTACGAAACAAGTCACGTACAAGAGCAGGAGCCAACGAGATCACGCTAACACAAAGGGCCTTGGAACGAACACCCAAAAACATCCCAATTTTGTTTTCACCCAAATAAATTGCTAACATATTGAGACACAAAAACCCTTGATGGTAGTATCGCCACCTGGTTTCTCCACCTCCCAGAGTGTTAAGCCCTCCAGAGCCATGTGAAGCCATTCCACTGCTGGGATGAGAACCTCGCTCTATCCTGCCTTCCATGCACCCTCCACCCTCCTCCCTTGCTGGCCAAGACTCCTTCCTGAGAGCTTAGACTGGGAGGAAAGAGGCCACAAGAGAAGCATAAAGCTGTCGCACCATTCACTCTTTCCACTGCTCTCACCCTTTAAACTCCACACGGCTCCTCACCAGTGGCTAGTTTGGCAGCCAGGAGCTCAGGGACACTGGGGAGGAAGAAATGTGCGGTATATTTCCACTCACGCTGACGTAAGATGACTGGCGCTGTAGGCCACATAACAGAGGTGGGCCTTTGTTCAGATGAGAGCTTTTTGAGGACGGAAAGTAAAACTAGTGAAAAGTTCTGAGGGGTTGCTATGTGTTATAGCACTACCAACCTTGGAAAGACATTTTTTTTTATCTCTGGGGTCAGTCAAAAAATCATACTTAGTGTTATAGAAAAAGAATTAACAACAGGGTGGGGTGATGTCAAAGCTGTATATCCAGGAGTGTTTTATTCCTCAGCCCACAACAATTTATCATTTCTTTAGTTCCTAATTATAGCATGACACATTTACAGTTACATTTATGCCATTTGGCAGACACCCTTATCCAGAGTGATGTACATTCATCTGATTTACACAGCTGAGCAGTTGAGGGTTGAGGGCCTTACTCAGGGGCCCAACAGTGGCAGCTTGGCTGTGGTGGGATTTGAATTCACAACCTTCTAGTCGGTAGTCCAATGAGTTACCGGTCCTTTTTTTAATTGCGTTAATATAGTGGAAAGTCCACAAACAAGTTACGTTTTAGTCAGTTATCGAGTTAATTAACAATGCAAAAAACAGCGTGTCATATTACTGAGAAGTGCACACGCACACACACACACACACACACACACACACACACACACACACACACACACAAAAATAAATAAATAAATAAAATCCATGGCAGAAATCATACTGACTGATACAAAGTGCTGACACTGGAGACTCCTTCTCAAATTGTTACATTAACATCTCATAACAGAAAACATTCTTCATTAAAAACAGCACTTTGTCAAATATCTATTTCTTATTGGTAGTGCTGTCAAAAGATTCTTATTTTTTATCGTGTTAATCACGCAATTAATTTTTTTTATCGTGCGTTAATCACGGTTTTAACACACGTTTTGATTTGTGTTGTACATGCAGGTCGGCATCGTAGGACCATTGAAAATGAAAGAGAAACGACTGTTCAATGGTGCCTCATTATTCACTTGATTTTATTTGATAAAAGTGAAATATTAACGATGATTGATGTCTTTTCGTTATTTTCAATAAAAAACTGTTTTTGTCTTTCGTTCATCTGATATACTGATTAGAGTTGGAGTTTAATTAAATACATCGATTCGCCAATTTGAGTAATGCGGCACGTTGCAACCGAAGAGCAAGTTTAGGTTCCAACCAAAACATACATTAAAAAGTTAAAATCCATCACCCACGGTTCATAGATGTTTCATCACATTTATTTCAAAAGTGCCTACAGCGTATAAAATGAGTCTGAACAGTTTGTTTATCATGTTAAACACAGCCGAGTGCTGTAATGTTGAACACAACCAATCAGCTGCCCGCTGTTGATGACGTTTCAGGGTGTTTCAAATAGAGCCGTTTTAGTGAAGGAGCTCCCTTTAAAGTGCCCTTGGGATTCGGTACCCTGTGTAGTGTGTAGGGAGCAGGGATACAGATTAATGGTCAATTTGGGAATGTTTGTGTTCGTGCAGCGAACAACAGTGCTGTTGTACAAAACAATACATTATTGATATATTCATTTCGTTCTTGCTCACTATAATAGTGCAATGTTAGTAACTATTTTTGTGACAATTGTTGCATTTAACCTCAAATTTTTTAGATTTGTATAGCTGTAGATGCCTAGCAACAAAAATGTCCCTGAATGTATATGCATTTATGCAAATGTGCATTTAAAAAAATAATAATCCACTATTTTGCCTGGGATTTGTTAGCAACCCCTGAGCAAGCATAAAAAGCACCATGTATCATAATAATAACATTTTCAAAAATCATGATATTGTGGTGCCCGCCACTGGATCTAGGGAGTGGGTGGGCACTCCAGAGATTAGGGGCGGGGTTGTGTGTTAGCTCCCAGCATGCCCTCGGGCGGTGTTCTGTTCTCTGGTACCTACCATGGGTGAGAAGTGTGTGTGTGTGTGTGTGTGTGTGTGTGTGTGCGTGCGTGCGTGCGTGCGTGCGTGTTTCTCTCTGTCTCTTCTGTTCTGAGAGTTATTTTTAATTAAAAGCTACTCCTTTGGAAGAGCAAAAGAGTGTGGACAACGGCTTAACGTGATCCCTCCCTCATGACGTCAGAAGTGGGATGGTCTAGAGGCAGGGGTCTGTAACATCATCATGGAGCAGGAAGTCCAGACAATGGCTTCTTTGCGTGATCCCTCCCACAGTGGTGTCAGAAGTGGGATGGTCAAGAGGCAGCGCTCCGTGGTGTCATCGTGGAGCAGGAAGTCCAGACAATGCCTTCTTCGCTTGACCCCTCCTCTGTGATGTCATAATAAATTTGATCTCTGACCTCTAGGATGCAGATGACCTCACATCATGGTAGAGGCTTGTTGCAGATTTCTTCGATTGTCACATAACGGTAGTAGGAATATCTGCTTTCCAGGTAAAACAATACACCAATACATCCAAACAACGGTTCTGTTTCATTTGTTTTCAATTATTGCATCCTGAAATCTCTCAGCTCAATCTTTTACCTGAAAAAAACCCCTGCTCTGTTGCTCTGCGCTAAAAGCTACATGAATTAATGGAGATCTCTGCATCAAGGAGCGAGTATTTAAATCCAAGAGACAGTGTGTGTGTTGTGCTGGAGAGCGCACTCAGGACTCGAGCAGTCTCCTCACACACACACACACACACGCACATATACACACACACACACACACACACACACACACACACACACACACACACACACGCACACATTATCTTGAGAGAGCAGCACACCCCTGAAAAGCTCTTTGGCATTTGATATGCTAATAGCGTTTCGCAATTACGTGGCATGTGTTTGATTATGTTTCACACTTTGTGCGATTATTTATTAATTCAAGCCGGGGCAACAAAGCAAGGCAGTCGGTTGTAGCGAGCGTGCGACACACCTGTTAGAGCTTGTTGCTATCAAAGGAAGCAAACATGATTACCGAATACGATATTAAATTAAACGTTTTTTTTTTTTCAATGCCTCACCCGTACAGATGAAATGGAAGGTTCGCTTTTAGAGCGACTGAATAAGAATTAAAAATCGCATAGAATTAAAGTCGTCATAGTTACAGAAGAAATATAGCGAGTGAAAATAAAAACTTTAAAAATAAAAAAATAAAAAAGTCATTAGCAAGTGAGGACAAGTTGCGTTATAAAAACACGCATGCATTTTACCCGACATGTCATTAAATGTCAGATTCAAAGCTCTGGTGTCCGAGTTACGCCTCTGGGTGGAATTAATCGTAAGAAATCCACTTGCAGGTATGAAAAATCCCACGCGCTGAAGTTTCTGAGATGTTAAATCATTCACCGACGATCCGACCCTAATCCTGC
>JAOVVH010000052.1:3553494-3571482 GCA_028566435.1 Scorpiodoras heckelii | reverse complement strand
AGATAGATAGATAGATAGATAGATAGATAGATAGATAGATAGATAGATAGATAGATAGATAGATAGATAGATAACGCCCATCAAAAAGAAGATTTTAAAAAATGACATCTTTTTATTTTCAGCTTGTTTATTTGGCACCTTTCGTAAGTTGTAGCTTAAAATTAAAAAAAAAAAAAAAGGAAGGAAGAAATGTGTGCACCTTGTTGATAATAAATGAAGTAAAACTAGTTCTTGGCAGTGCTCTCAGACTTCAGGTCTCTACTGTATTATGCCACTTCAGTATATCTAGCAGCAGCCATTAGGTCCAGAAATTTGACCCGGCTGTGCCATGAGCTGGAGTCCAGCATTAACAGCCCTTGAGCTGCAGTTCCTGAGAAAGGCCCTGGGGAATCCGCCATTGTATCTGGTGTGCACTACTCCATCCAGCTAGCACTGCAGCTGATCAATAACCGCCAGAGCCAGATTCAAACATTCAGTATGAATACAGACCAGCTCATGAGCCGCAGCCTAGCCCAAACACTACACACACACACACACACACACACACACACACACGCACGCATGATGCTTTATTTAACCTGCATGCTCTGTATATTCTGGTGACAGTTTTTTTTTGCATGTTTTCCTGTAATCATTTCCTCTCTCATTTTCACAAGTAAGTGAACTCTCTCCGGCAGCTTCGCCCCAACCCCCTCAACTCCCCACCCGAGTTCAAATTAAGAATTTATTTTAACCGGCGTGCAGCTCCCCTCGACACGTGTCGGCGTCTCCTGATCAAAGGTGTGCGCGTTCCTTTTAGTGCAGCCAGGGAAGGCTATAACACACGAGAAGATATTAAGATTGAATAACCTTCACACCAACACCCACTTCTCATTATGGGGGGGGGGGGGCATTTCAAAAAGGCAGAAAGAAAAGAAAAGAAAAGAAAAGTCGTAAAACTTCTAAGTACCATTTACCCATGTGGGTCACCGTGTAGCACTGGGTACCGGGGACAAACAGACTTCCTGTCTGGAGTACAAGTTGGGTTAACAACTAGAAAAATACTTCATACTAACTATTGCATATATAAAATAAATAAATAAATAAATAAATAAACAGCCCACAGACCAAAAAACGTGCATGTTAGGCGAATTAGAGATACTAAATTTCCCCCACTGACGAGTGTGAAATACTAACCGTAGCTGTCATGTACAGTGGCAAGAAAAAGTATGTGAACCCTTTGAAATGACCTCTTTTTCTGCATTAATTGGTCATAAAACGTGATCTGATCAACATCTAAGTCCCAAGTATAGACAAACACGATGTGCTTAACCTAATACTACACAAACAATTATAATATTTCATCTCTATATTTGGAAACATCCATTAAACATTCACAGTGTTGGTGGAAAAAGTAAGTGAAACCTCAGATTTAATAACTGGTTGAACCTCCTTTGGCAGCAATAACCTCCAACAAGCATTTCCGGTAGCTGCTGATCAGACCTGCACAACATTCAGGGGGGATTCTGGACTATTCTTCCTTACAGAACTGCTTCAGCTCAGCCATATTCTTAGGATGTCTGGTGTGAAAAGCTCTCTTGAGGTCATTCCACAGCATCTCTATTGGATTCAGGTCTGGTGTTCAGGGTCATTGTCCTGCTGCATCACCCGACTTCTACTGAGCTTCAGCTGGAGGACAGCCACCCTGATATTATTCTGTAGGATACCGTGATAAACTTGAGGATTCATTTTCCCCTCAATGATAGATAGTAAGCGGTTCAGGCCCCAATGCAGCAAAGCAGTCCCAAATTATGATGCTCCCACCACCATGCTTCACCGTCAGGATGATGTTTTCATGTTGGTATACAGTGCCCTTTTTTACACCATACGTAGTGCTGCGTGTTCTTCCCGAACAATTCAACCTTGGTTTCCTCAGTCCACAAAACATTTTCCCAGTAGCGTTGTGGAGTGTCAAGGTACTCTTTGGCAAACTTCAGATGCTTTTTTTGGAAAGCAGTGGCTTCCTCCGTGGTGTCCTGCCATGCACACCATGCCTGTTCAATGATCTGAGTATGGTAGACTCATGAACAGAGATGTTAACCAGTTCCAATGATTCCCTCAATCCTTTAGTTATTACTCTAAGCTTCTTTTTTACTTCTCTGAGCATTCTGTGTTGTGCCTTTGGAGTCAACTTGGCGAGGCGCCCACTTCTATGGAGAGTAGCCACAGTACTAAATCGCCTCCATTTGTAGACAATTTGTATAACTGTGGACTGGTTAATACCTAAAGTCTTGGAGATTACTTTCTAACCCTTTCCAGTTTTATGCAAATCAACAATTCTTGATCGTAGGTCTTCGGAGATCTCTTTTTTTGCGAGGCATGGTTCACATCAGCAGATGCTTCTTGTGAATAGCAAACTCAAAAAGTTTGTGTCTTTTATAAGTCAGAGTGGCTCTACACCTCACTCCAATCTCGTTTCACTGATTGGACTCCAGGTCTGCAAACTCCTGACTCTAAGTAGCTTTTGTTGATGTCATTAGCATAAGGGTTCATTTACGTTTTCCTCCAGCACTGTGAATGTTTAATGAATGTGTCCAATACAGAGATGAAATATTATAATTGTTTGTGTGATATTAGGTTAAGCACATTGTGTTTGTCTATACTTGGGACTCAGATGTAGATCAGATCACGTTTTATGACCAATTAATGCAGAAAACCAGGTAATTTCAAAGGGTTCACATACTTTTTCTTGCCCCTGTATGTAACAATTGGGTAAAAATGTTTGCATGACGTTAAACCCGCAATAAACAAACAAACAAACAAACTTCATGAGGAAAAAACACTGAGAAAAATCAATTCCGATGCAAAGCTGATATATAACGCCCCTGCTAGCATAACACGCAGGCACCTTGTGGGTAAAACGTCAAGAGAAAATAAAGATGCTTTCGACATGAATAACATCTTTTACATGTGAACTGAACACAAAACAAGACGTCTTTCTTAACAACATCATTGTATACTAAAGTACCAGAAAAACTGGTACAGAAGCCTATACAAAATACCTAGCAACGAAACCTATGCACGTCATTGGTTGCTTCCGTCAGTGTGTATATAAAGCGATAGACATCTATGGAAGCTTCTAGAGCTGTTTCTGCTTTGAGAATGGCGAGTTATCACAACACTGCGATTTTCAGCATGGTTTAATAGTTAAAAAGACTCTGGGTGAACGTGATCCGCGTCAGCTGGCAAGAAACGTTTCACGTGATAGACGTGTAACAGTGCCTCGAATAACATCGTAATTCAATGCTGGGGCCTCGACAAACATCAGCGTGAGGACTGTGCAATGTTCCCCCTAAGATCCCGTGTGGGACCTAAAAAAGTATTAACGGATGTACCAGTTTTTCTGGTACTTCAGTATATCTATGACGAATGCATGACTATTTTTCAGCGACTATGAACGCATTTCTTTTACGTTACACTTATTAACACATTAAATATGAATTCAATAATTTCAGCCTGATGAAATCAACCCATAAACCTTCACAAACACACAAAATTCAATCTGATTGATTTGGATTCGGATTGAAGCTACGAATGGATTCATTTCCACTGAGTCGTTTCTGCAGCAAATCAGACAACAATAACTTTCCTACATGAACAAATCCCTGAATGAAAACCTAGATATGAGCTGATATAAGCTGAGATTCAGGGTCAGCACACCTAAATCAGTTCATTCTGCATGTAAATTATTAGCTGATGAGTCGAATCGATGGTGTAAGTGTAGCACAGAGGAACCGTAGGATGGCGACTTAAGTGCACGTCCGGCTCTGGACAAGTGGGCTATTGCATGAGAAGGATGGAAAACAAAATAGCAGGTACAGCGGGGATTTCCGGCAAAGTTCAGTCTTGAGTGCCTGCCAGGTGAGTTCAGTACGCAGATTCACCATTAATGAAGTGTTCAATGCATCAAGTAATCTTTAACAGATCAAAACAAAAGGCCTGGAAAAAGACGACCTTAACCCCAAAGAATTAAAAAAAACACTTCTGTATTTCTTTATTTAAAACAGATTGCTCCGTGTCATACTACATATGGCTGACGTTCAAGCTTTCCCTCACATAGCAAAGGCAAGACAGAGGAGAGACGAGAGGAGAAAAACGCAACTATCAAAGGCTATCAGAATGAGAGCAGGACCCCCACTTTCTCTGGTTCACGTCCTCATTCTTGCAGGAAGGAGATATACTACGGGACGGAGAGTCTCGCCGTGGCGCAGCCGCACAACAAAGGAAATGAATAATAGAGAGGCTGATTTCAGCAGAGCCAGAGGAGAGTGAGCTTCCCTCTCTATTCCCTCCCTCGTTCTTTCTTTCCTCTGGCAGCGGCGCATTGATCTCTCGGCTTCTCCGGCTCTCGCTCCTACTCCATATCCCTCTCTCTCCCTTTCTCTCTCCATTTCTCTCGGCCCCTCGTATTCAGCCAGCTAACACAAACACAAGTCGATCCACTCCGGTTTAGCCAAAACTGACATCCTAGTCTACTGAATATCTCAAACCTGATGTGGTGACGGCGGGAGGAAAAAATAAGGGAGCACGAAAAGAAAAGAAAAGAAAAGGAAAGGAAAGAAAAGAAAAAGAAATAAAAATGGGGGGGTTAGGGGTGCAGAAGACACATGTGGTTATAATTACAGCCAGACAGCACAGCACTCCAGCCAAGCTCTGGATCTTAAACACGCCTGACATTGGAAAGGGAAAGAAGCAAAAGAGGAGGGGAAAAAAAAGAGAAAAAAAAAGAACGAAAGTCTCATTAAATCCCTGATGCTACACCGTTCCTGAGCCTCATGCTAGAAAGCGTGCACACTTTTCCACAACGGTTTCTTTTGTGACTAATTTCGCTTTTCTTCTGGGCACATGTCAAGCAACAATGTGAGCTTTAGACTCGGTTGCCTTTTTTTTCCCCCCGTTACTGTTCTCTCAAACTCGCACAAAGGCCACAGACGTACCTGGAGGCCAATTTATGAACTTCGCCTTACCACCAGAAGACTGAGCTGCGTGTCTCGGGGAACTTTTTTTCCTTTTTTTCAGTTTTCCACTGTACCAAATTTTTTTTTTCATTATAAAACTGAAGCTGCTTTTCCTTTTTTATTCTGCACCAGTAACACAGTTTCTTCCTCAAGACTGATGCCATATGGGCATCATAAATATGATTAGCCATGATAATAATCATCATCATATTGTTTTGTTAAAGACTCTGCATAAAAATCTACATTTTAAAACACATGTCTGGCTTTTCAAGAAGTTCCTGAATGCGTCCCGGAAAAAAAAAAAATTATAAAAAATCAGAAATCACATCCTAAAATATCTCATAAAAATCATCTCAATGAGAACAAAACGGCTCACGGGAGCACTGCTTAAAGACCACTTCCTGTTCTGTCTAGAGAGTACGCATTTATTAAAACACTTGTAAACTAGCATGGCGGTGCAACTCTGAGGCCTGGTTTCAAACGATTAGCAATTACCGCGTTATCATTATCACGTACGGTACAATCGCTCCTCAGCACACACTGTATCAAACTGTCAAGTGAGCTCAAGAACATAACAGTTTCTGACACGGTAAAACCTTTATAATAACGTCGAAAGATTGCATGACGAGCAAGATAACTTATAATTTATGAAGAACTTTAACAGGCTAGTCAGATTCATGATCATATCTCATCATGCTAACTAGGCTCATTATCCGCCATTCATCGCTAGCATCTAAACTACACATCGGAAACAGCGGTTAACTGCATTTCAGTTCATGCCATCTTGACTTTAGGGTTCAATTACATTTACTATGCTTTCCTGTTTTTTTTTTTTTGTTTCCGTGTACTGCATAAGATTCGATACGTGAAAACCTCAAACACTTCTGGCTTGCTTTGTTTTTGAGTTTGCTGCCTCTGTGTTTCTAGCACGATGCTACGGTGGCCATATTTCACCGCCGGCCAGCGGAAAACAAAGCGCAGAGGGTTTTTCACTCCAGGCTTTCAGAAGGGGCCAGTGGTCCCCGGTGCCTGCTGGGCGAAGTCATCCATATCAGGTTTAAAATAACCACACATGAGACCTAACCTTTACACGAGACAAATGAAAGAAGAGCCGGGCCCAGCGCACGTCAGGAGCAGGCCTCATTCATAGGTGGGCCGTCCGGACATGTGACCTGGATTAAAGCTCGCTGCCTGGAGGCCAACTGTGATTGTCACATGGGGTGACAGGAAGCATTCATCTGCTAAAATGCTGACGCTGCAGCATCAAGAGCAGTGGAGAATGTCGCCGAGGCTGACATGCACCAGGACACACCATCATCTTATATACACCACCAGGCAATGGGGCACCTTTGTTAGTATGGCCAGATATGGTAAGATTAGCTTACACCACGGCGTAGAGAGCACATATCAAGTCCGAGTCAAGACCAAGACCTTAAAGGCTCGAGTCTGGGTCAAGACCAAGAGTTTGGGATTCTAGAAAGGTCAGGATGGAGTCGCTGGAGAAGGTGAGACCGAGAGACGGTTTTAGCTTGCATCAAAAACATACACTGACGAACCAGAAAAACTGGTACAGGACCCTATGCAAAATACATAGAAACACTAACTATTCACGTCATTGGCTGCGTCCGCCAGTGCGTATATAAAGTGATAGACATCTATGGAAGTTTCTAGAGCTGTTTCCGTTGTGAGAATAAGAAGTTATCACGATTTTGCAATTTTCAACATGGTTGGAGCTCGTGAGATGCGTCATAGCATGACTACAAGAATTCCGGGAAAACCTCAAACTTATGACAGCAGCGTGTCCGTAAAAAGACTCTGGGTGGACGTGATCAACGTCGGCTGGCGAGAATCGTTTCACGTGATAGGCGTACAACACTGCCTCAAGTAACATCAGAATTCAATCCTGGGGCCTCAACAAACATCAGCGTGAGGACTGTGCAATGTTCCCTCCAAGATCCCGTGGGGGACCTACCAAGTATTAACTGTTATACCAGTTTTTCTGGTACTTCAGTGCATATATCAAATACATAGCACAAGTCAACAGAATGTGAATTAACTGATTCGTTTTATTGTTTTTGTTTTTTATTATTAATGGGTACGATTATGTTGAGAGTATGAAAAATGGAAACGTTTATCATCGTGACTTTGGTGCGGAAAAAAATTGCAGGTCCAGCTCAGGCGCTGTATGGATTTTATGGCGTTTTGCTCTTTAATAAATAAACCCTGGCAAATTCCTGTGGTGTAAGAGGAATAAAACACTTCATTACAGGGAAATAATCAACTTTCCACTCTACTTTGCGTCAGACTGCAATACACCAACACGCTGTTAATTATTTTCCTATAAAAACACATGCCCGAGTGTTCTGTTCCTTACGCAGCTTTTTGATCAACTGTTTTACAGCAGATGGACAAACTGATGGCAAGAGTTTGAGAAAGCCAAATGGGGGGGAAACGAAATATAGGAAGACATGACAAACTCCAAAGACAAACGAAATATTACCGCTTTGAATGGCAGACTGCCCAGGAGTGTGCTGGTCCTCCGTCACATTGTCTTCTACTGCCGTGGAGGAAAGAGAGGGAGAGAGAAAAACACAGAATAAATTAGTCACCAAACATGCAAGCCCAGAAATCCTTGGCTAAACAATCTCATCCTAATCTTCTGGAATCTCTTAAGCACAGCTTTCGCGTGTTGTTGTGGGGTTTTGCATTGATATGCAGCCTGAGCTTCTTTTTTTTTTTAATGCGACTTTCACTGGGTTGTTTTGGTTTTTTTTCCGTCGGCCTGGTTCGGCTCGTTCATATGCAGCAGGTTTTGCAGGGAGGCCCACAGCCGCCCACATAAATCACTTAGTGAGTTGAGTAACAAGACGATGAATTATAAAAAAATCCCCCCCAAACAAAGATCTCGCCGCATGGCATGGCCTGCTGTCCGATACATGAATAAGTCATCGGGTTTGTCTCGTGACAATGCGCTAACATTCTAATCATGAACCTCGATGCTGCAAACAGTTACAAGGAGCTGTGTACACTTCAAGAAAAGAAAAAACAGTGTGAGGTTGTCAGAGGTAACACTGAGCATCCTGTCTGTTTGGAGCCTCGTCACCTGCAGCACTTTTGCCTCCTGTCTTTCCATTAGCCGAGCCATGTCTGTGCATCCTAATGATTCTCAGCGACTGCTCAAGAAGCTACGGCGGTCCGCAAATGAACCCCCCTGCTTGTCGGCTATTTAGACAAATTCATTACGCGGCAATCGAGCGCTCTTTGACGAGTGTACGGGGCGCCGGGTTGTGGTTGCTGGCTGTAAAACTGTTTCATTAGAGGCTCCTTGCCTCACTGGCTAAAACTGGAAGCGCTCCTTGTCTGTATGTCAGGTGCGGCAAGCTAAATGGATTTTAGCAGCAGGATGAGAACAAAAGACTCCCACCTGCTCCATGGAAAATGAGGGTCTCCAGGAGGAGGCCTGCACTCCTCACCACTCCTCTCCTGCCGTCAGAAAGCCGGCCACCATTATGCCTCGTTCCCCATCTACGCTTTCATTTCCCAAGCGCGGCGAGTGGGAGTCGTGACAAGAGGGCCCTGCTGGGGGCCACCGGCCGCGCAGGAGGCCGTCTTGAACAGAGCCTTTTTAAAAAGTCCTCCATTTGACATAATTAAGTCAGAGGCTAGTGGCACTGGAGTAGGTGGGTTGAGCGGGCAAAAACGACAGGGCAGCGGCAGGCAAGCTGCGTCAAACTCGCTTTTCCTCCAAAAAGCTCGGCAGGATCTTGAGTCAAAGCTTGCTGAGGAGAGCAATCAAAATTCTGACTGGTTGGATCATTACAGTGTTTTTTTTTTTTCGTGCCATGTTAGTGCCAGTCTAACTGCAGCCATTCAAAAAAACTGTAAGAAGTCTCACTTAAGTGGAGCCAACTTTCAGACAGGGAAAAGTTAGTAAAGATACGTCACAGTAGCATGTTCAGTGCACAACAGGTTCTCAAAGTGGGGTTCAGGGAAGTCCAGGGGTCTCGGAAGGATAGTCCGGGGGTCTGTAATTAGATTTTTGCCTTGCTACAGTAATAATAAATAATCAAAAACTATTGCACACGTTTACCTAATGAGCCAAATATGTGAATAGTTGGATTACATTTTAAAATGTAGAGATGAAGGGGTCCTTTGCAGCCAAGTCATTTGAGAATCCTTTCAATACAAAAAAATTATTGTAGCAGAACAGTAAGTGTAACAAAGACTAGCCATTTATCCGAATGTAAATTATTTACCTGAAGGCAGCTCATTGGTACAGAGACTAGCTACAGGGATAGAAACATTACCTCAGGGAAGGAAGAAATTTCACACATTTTCATACATCTGTCATTTCATTTACTATCCCTGGTCAGACTAGTGAAGTGACAATGGACATGGGTTTAATCCAAATCTCGGTAAAAATAAGTAGCTTCTAAACAGGCCTAACGTCTTCTTTCACTGGAAATTTCAGGAATAAAACACCCCACCGCTGCGTAAACCACTAAAATATTACCGTACACGTTTAACCAATGAGAATAATATCTGCATATGTGGATTATATTCGTAGGGGGTCCATGAGATTTATTTTACAGATTAAAAAGGGTCCCTGTCGGCAAAAAGTTTGAGAAGCCCTTCACTACGCAGTGTGCGATATTTCGTAATTGGTCATCATTTCTACAGAAAAGCAGGAAACCAGTCACGAGCCGAGTTATGACACAAATTGAGACCGGCTTGATGTCCAAATATTCCTCCCCGAAAAACAGAAGCACAGCTTGAGCACGTTCACGTGAGCTAAATGAATTTCTGTGGCGCGCAGGAGATCGGCGCACGCAGAAGCATTTTCAATCCGGACAGGAGGGGGGTTCTTAATAAATCCCCCACAGCCAAATGGGAGATGGGAGTACAGGGAGTTCATAGTTTTGTTTTGATTACCATCCCTGTTGGTGAGAACCGGGGAGTTCAGGCAGAAAATTCCTTTTAATGACACGATCAGAACTTTTGCGTTACGGCGGCAGAACAGTCATTTGTCTCCACGGCGCTCTCATTAAAAAAGTTTCTGTCGCTTTTTTCGACTGAACCGCGCATATTCTGAGGTTTTTGTTTTTTTTTCAGGGCTGCATTTTTTATATACAGCACATAAATTCCTTCCCAGTTGGATGTTGTGATGGTTTATCCTGCTGGGGAAGTGATTAGCCATTAACAGTAGCGAAGATAAAGACTACTGCACAACCTGCCATACTGTCTCACGCCATAGATGGGCACACGTGGAGTTATGAATATGAAACCTCAGGCAGAGGCGCAGCACTGAGGAGCAAGTGGTGCATTTGGGAATGAAAATGTTCTGAGGATTTGCAAAGAAAATGCGAAACATCTTTATGGGAAATGTGCTGACATGCTGCAGAACGACTAAGCGTGGTACGGTACAGTAAGACGATGAAGCGATGTGGTTCATCATTCGTTGGTTCTATAATATACCGAAGAAGTCAAATGGATGAATATGATTCCAAGTTATATATCTTAGCTTCATAAAACTGTAAACGAAATAAACTACGGAAATTCAAATAAGGTTACGTCAGAGGTCATTGATTAATGTATTATGTATTAATAGTGCACTATTTTACCGAACAGAACTGAAAAAATACTGTAGCAGAGCATCTCGGATTCTGTATCAGATCCTCCGTTACAGTTTATCCAATTAATTATTCAGCCGAAGGGAAGAATTTTCACTGATTTCCACAGATTTTTCATTTCCTTTGCCCTCTCTGGTCTGATAAGTGAACTCACAACATGGCTTGTATTAAAAATGCACTGCTAGATAACAGATTAAAGGAAAAACCAATACATAGTGCGTTTGTACGGTGTTTTGCTCTCATAACAGCTTTCAGGCACTTTGGCACTGATTCTACAAGCCTGTGGAACTGAACTGGATTGATGAATGCTGTTCCTCCTAAACAATTTACAATCAGATAATGTTTTGGCGATGGTTATTGAGAGCACTGTCTAAACACATGGCTCCAAAAGTCTCCAAAATCTCTCATAGGTGCTCAACTGGGTTGAGATCTGACGAGTGTGAAGGCCATAGCATGTGGTTTACATCATTTTCATTTTCATCAAGCCATTCAGTGAGCCCTCGTACCCTGTGGATATGTGTGGGCGGAGTCATCCTAGAAGAGACCATGCCCATCAGGATACAAACGTTTCATTACAGGATAAAAGTAAGAGATAAACAGTCCCCATGAGCCACTGGTTTTTCCTTTCATTTGTCAGCTGTCGGTTATAGTATGCGTATACACACACTCGTATCCTTTCCCTCACTGACTTGCTGGACTTCTGTAGTCATTGCATGAATTCTTTTCTGCTGTATGACCTGACACTAGAGATTTCTGAAGCTTTGTTTTAGATTTGTTTTACAGACTGATTAAGAATGTACCAAGTGGTCATCACTATTATTTTTATTTTATTGATTTTTTAAAATAAATACAGCTCTTAACATCAGTGCTTTTTTAAAAGCCACATCCCCAAATTACATAATCATTCTTACGCTAGAACATCTGAATGCAAATTTAAAAAAAAGTTGGGACAGAGGCGTGTTTACCACTGGGTCACATCATCTTTTCTTTTAATGATACTTTTTAAACAATTGGGAAGTGAAAATACTAATTGTTATAGTTTTGAAAGTGCAATTTTTGCCCGTTCTTGCTGTGTACAAGACTTACTTCATGATGCACATTTACAGTTTCAATAGGAGACAGATCTGGACTGCAGGCAGTCCAGTCAAGCCACACTGTTGTAACTCATGCAGAATGAGGGCTGGCTTTGTCCTAATGAAACAGACATGGCGTTCCTTGGAAAACATGTTGTCTTGATGACAGTACATGTTTCTTCAAATTTCCAATATGAGCCTCCGCATCAATGGTACCTTCACATATATGTGCAGATCACCCATGCACTGATGCACCCCCATGATATCACAGATGCTGGTTGTTGCAACAGTCTGGTTGGTCTTTTTCATCATTGGCACATAGAATCCAATGTCCATTTTTTACCAAAAACAAACTGAAACAAGGACTCATCTCATCACAGAACACATTTCCACTGTCTTTCAGCCCATCTCAGATGACTTCAGGCCCTGAGAACTCATCAGTGTTTCTGGGCAAAATTAATACATGGTCTGCTCCTTCCATAATACAGTTTCAGTTTGCATTTCTTGATACAGTGGTAGACTGTGTTAAGTGACAATGATTTTCCAAGGTTCTCCTGAGCCCATGTGGCTATGTCCATCACGGTAGCATGATGGTTTCTCAAACAATACCACCTGACGGCTCGATGTTCACGCACATTCAGCAGCGGTTTCTGCCCTTGGCCTTCACATACTGAGATTTGCCCTGACTCCCTGAATCTTTTCATGATATTATGATCTGTAGATGGTGAAAGGCCTTAATTCTTTGAAATCTTGCACTGAGAAACACTGTATTTGAACTGACTGACAATTTTCTCATGAAGTTCGGCACAAAGTGGACTAAGCCTTTGGTGGATGCTCCTTTTATACTCAATCTTGATACCCTCACCTGTTACCAGTTAAACTGCTTTTTTTTGCAAAGAAAATCCTGGGATTTTGAGTCTTCCTGTCATATTTCTTCTCACCTGCCACTTCCCTGGCTTGAGGCTCAAGCCGTTCAAATGATAGCAGTCATGATTTGTGCTGAAAACAATATGACCTGTGAGTTCGATTTAACCAGTTACACCATAGAAGCAGGTAAATTGGTAAATTAGTTGGTAAATTAGTGCCTCTTTCACCAAGGATTCAAGGAACATTGGAAAACAGTAGCTAAGAATAATGAACAAGGGCTTTGTCTCTGAAAAGTCAGCTAGCATAGAATGCAATTCGCTAGCTGTAAGGTTTAGATTTGTTTATTAAAGTAAATCAACTCCTTGAAGCTAAATGCTAAAAAAAATAACAGCTAAATATGCAGTGAGGAGAAAGTAGAAATTTCTTTTTAACCACATAGGACGCAAACATCAAAAGTAATTGTTAGAATCAAGAAACAACGATGAGACTCAATAATTCTGTGAGGGAGAGAGTTGTTGCTCTATTGAACGCAGCACGCTGACTTAGCATGCTAGCAAAAGGAAACTCTGAGAAACAGGATGGATTTCTGAGTGCTTTTATTCAGTGATAACTTTTTTTTTTTTAACCTTTTTATGTCTGATGTACTTAAGCGAGGTAAAAATAGGTCTGTTCTGAGTTCAGGTTATATTTAAAGATGACTAACTGAAATCTAGCCGTCTCAGAACCGCTATCTTAAGTCTTCATGGTGTTCAGAAAGACACCGAGCCGCCTGTCTCACCAGAGAGACGCTCATACAGCTGGTTTTAAATAATACGGGGTGTTAGTGGAGCTGAACGGTGCTGTAGAACCAGATGACTGACCACGAGAGGAACCCTCATGAGGCGAATCACCACTCAATTTAGAGCAGGGCACGACGGGTCACGCTGCTTCAATTAAGACTTGGAGCTAAGACGCCAAAAACGGGACATCCTCACAAGTAACACGCCAAAAAAAAAAAAAGGAAAGAAAGGAAGAAAGCAGACTGAAAGTATATACATTATACTGTATATCATCTTAATTGGTGGCTAATGCAATAGCTTTGTTCCCTCATTAGCAGTGTTAGTATGTATTTACATCTTTGTGTTCCTGAAAAATCCCTTTTTTTAAAAAAAAAAAAATGGTGATCATTAGGACATTCTGTAGTACTGTAGTAATACACGTTAGAAAGAAGCATGACCTTCACGGTGAGCAATATTAAAGGTTACTATTTAATCGAATGCAAATAAAGCCATGCCGAATGAGCGATTTCATTATTAATTCATACCAATCTCATTAGCACCCGTAATAAAACCGACAACAAGATATTTTTTACCATATTTGTTAAGATGATCATTCTTAATTACTACGCCTTCCACGCGCACACACACACACAGACACACGCACACACACACTCACACACTCCCAGCTGGGCCAGTAAGAGATCTGAAATAAATTTTTTAAAAAATATATAAAAAAGCCACCTACAATGACAAAAAAGAAAGAAACTAAGAGGAAAAAAAAAAAAACAGAAAAATCGGCCAGCTCCCGAGACACCATGAACAACTTACAGAAGCGAGTGTCATGAGAAGTGACAGCTCTGCTAATGGGATTTTTTTATGGTACTCTGACAGTTTTCTTAATGACAATGACATTTTTTTTCTGTAATATTAAAGAATATTGATGGATGGGGTTATTACATGCTTATAACCATGAAGACGTGCATCGAAATTCTGAAGCGTGTGAATACAATAATGCATAAAATATACCCCAAAACTTAAAATATGAACTCATTAGATTTAGCTCGTTATTCAGTTATTCATCACTATAAAGCACTTGGGAGCATGCTGTTATAGGAAAACGATCAATCACAGGGTTGAGTGATAAAATTGGATCATGAGATCATATTCCAAAATGGCAGAAAGCACCTATTTGTCATGTTGTACATATTAAACAACAACACTTTGCACTTTTTTTATCCATATATTGTTGCATGTTATGTTGTGGAGCCTAAACGAAACAAATCACATCTTGCTATTATTCATTTTTAAAAAATGTTCATTCCTTCATTAGCCGCTATTTTTTTCCACTCTCGATATTTAACAAAAGAAAAACGCAGCCTGTTGTGTTTCCCAAGCTGTTACTGAAGACTTTCCCACAGAGGAAAACGTCCTGATTGTTACAACACGCTAACCCCGGAGACTCCTTCCATAAATGTTCATTACGGAAAACAAAGCGATTTTTTCATTGTTACTACAGAAACCGAAATAATTTGCAATTCTGATTTACTCTGAATTATTTCTCTAACTACAGTCAGGAAAGATGTATAGAGAGCGAGGAAAGTCAATCTGGATCGGCCAAGACGTCCAGGGAGTTTAAGGGGGTTAACAGTTATAGCACTGAATAACTCGAATGAACCGCGAGAAATCGCTGTAGAATTTTAGACAATTCGTAAATTCATTTCAACCCAAAACTTTGCAGAAAAAAAAAAACCCTCCAATCAAAAATCAGCAGCGATCAAAACAGTGAATATTTCACCATAAAAGTGGCATAAGTGACAATCATGGAACCCTAAACGTAAATGTAAACGTTTCTTAAATCCTAAACTGTGCCCTCAGTGCTAAAGTGCTAAAGAATTGTGTTTGCTTGAGGATGTTAAAAATCTGTAAGACTCTACACGCATTAAACAAACATCATGATAAAACCTTTGCTTATTCGCTTCATTAATGACCTCACAGAAAGCTTACTGACTTCACAGGCATCCACGTGATTCATTTATTTCCGCGTGTTCATTTCTCATGTGATTTCTCAGTTTATTCATTTATTTTCACATAATCCTCATACGATTCATTTATTTCATGATTTTCTCAAGTGATTCTCACGGTTTATTTATTTTCCAGTCAGATTTCATAACGATTCATTTATTTTTGCTCGTGATTATGCACGATTCACTCATTTTGACGGGCGATTCTTAATTGATTCATTTGTTTTCATGTTTTTTTATTTGTGATTCTCATGTGATTCATATATTTTCTCATGTGCCTCTCAAGCGATTTGCTTGTGCGCATGCTGGGTTCATGTGACTATATTTCCATGTGATTCTCATGTGATTGATTCATTCTCACATGTGATTGATTTATTTTCACGTGATTCTCGTGTGTTTCATTTTTTCCTCACGTTATATATTTTTTTCCACCTGCAGGGATCATATGACTATATTTCCGCATGTGATTCTCATGTGATTGTTTATTTTCACGTGATTCTTGTGTGATTTGTTTATTTTCGCACGTTATTTTTTTTCACATGCAGGTTTCACGCGACTATATTCCCACGTGATTCTCATGTGATTGATTTATTTTCACGTGATTCTTGTGTGATTTATTTCTTTTCTCACATTGTTTTTTTTTTTCCACATGAAGGGTTCATGTGACTATTTTTCCGCATGTGATTGTCATCTGATCGATTTGTTTTCACAAGTGATTCTTATGTGATTGGTATATTTTCACAAGCGATTTTCATGTGATTGATTTATTTTCACGTGATTCTTTTGTGATTCATTTATTTTCTCACGTGATTCTCATGTGATTTGTTTGTTTTCTCACACGCGCTTTTCATGTGGCTATATTTCCACATGTGATTTTCGTGTGGTCGAGCTATTTTCACATGTGAATCCCACGTGATTCATCTATGTTCACATGTGATTATCACATGATTCGTTTCTTTTCTCGCGTGGTCCTCATGTGATTTGTTTCACGCGCTTTCATGTGATTTATTTAGCTTGCCGTGATTCTATTCATTTATGTTCACATGTGATTTTTCTCATCTACTGATGAATCATTTTTGACAAGTAGGCAATGTCTTTTTATTTTCTCTCACGATCACGTATTAGCCACATATCACAACGTCACGTTTCACAACCACTTACACTCACACGTGAGATGAACGTCACGCGAGTATATTGGGATGTCAATGAACAATACACACTGATGCACAGTATATCGTAACACAATAAAGCCGTATAATACGTCCCACTAATGAGACGTTCCTAGATCCTGACCTCTGCTGTAGAAGCGTTTTCCGCTTCTCTGTGCACGCTGGGGGGGTTTTCAGGTGCATGTGACACCGGAGCACATTCATGGCACCCAAGATACAGTAGATAAATGGCGCAGAAAATATATTTATGTATGCAGGATTCCCCGCCAATAAAACCTGAGTGGCTGGCTGAGTGGAGACGCACTGGTGGACTGGCGCACGCCGGTGTCCGGTGATCATACGCCATAACTGCGTTTTAGTAGAAAGGCACAGAGGAAGGGCTAGAGAAGAAAAACAAAGAGCAACGTGGCAGGCGTCACACATTCCAGAAGGTCCAACTTGGCGACAAAGCCCCGGAAAAAAAAAAAATGGAATGACAGGAAGTGTGTATGTATGAGCCACGCAGAAAAGGCAGGACTGGGTAAATGTCAGATCTGGAGGTTGAAGTGTTTGCATACAAGCGGATGATGTATGGCCTCCGTCTGTACCAATAACGCCATCGTCTCACACGCTATATTGAAACGGGTGAAGAAAAAAAACACGCGTTTGGAATTTCACTGGGATCCACATGTGCAGCTTGGGACGCTCGGGGTCACGTTTCACACAGAAGTTTCCTTTTGCTCAGAGACGTGCTTTGCTACGTAGTGTCTGGTTCAGGGGCTCTCAAACTGTTTTGCTAACATGAACACTCCATGGTCGTTGTTTACATTTTCAACCAGACACAAAATCATTTTTATTCCTGAACTTCCCAAAATCTGGATTAACCCCATTCAAATCAAACGGCCAGTAACTATCAGAACCCAATAACCGTCTTACTATATAACATGACAATTGTGCGTTGTGATTCTGACCCCTGGTGGACGCCCCTCCCCCCCACCGCCCGGTCTGAGACCCAATTTTTTACTCCACGTGAGCTTTAACCTGGCTGAGATCTAATAATCCAAAACCGGATCCAAGGAAACTTTTAAAGACCCGGTAAATCTCGCCAACGTTGCATCGACGACTATTGAGTTTCGGATCCATTTCCTCACACGAGCGTCTCTTAAGTAGCTACACGGACATCAGCCCAGAACAAAAACTAACTTGATGAAAGACTCGACCGACGTGATACGTTCCGGCGTCCCTTCGTCTCGGATTAAGGGTGAATTTCTAAACGTAAAAACGTCAAGGGCGGAAAAAAAAAAGACGAGATTCCTGCTCTGCCCTGGCGTGCGCCTGCTGTCCGTCAACGCGTTTCGTGGAAGAATGGAGAGATGCGCTCGTGGTTGTATTATATTCTCCCACGGGGCACTGATTTAAAATGGTGGCTGGAAGAACACACCGCAGACCGAGCAATCTTCCTTTCGGATGAGGACTTCCGAGAAAGAAAGGGGC
>JAOVVH010000052.1:3428333-3447164 GCA_028566435.1 Scorpiodoras heckelii | reverse complement strand
TTTTGTTTTGTTTTGTTTTGTTTTGTTTTGTTTTGTTTTGTTTTGTTTTGTTTTGTTTTGTTTTGTTTTGTTTTGTTAACTAATTTTTGGTCGACCATATACTTAAACTCCATGAAATCCACATGAAAACTGGTATGCTTGTAGCTCCACATGTCTGATACAGAGTATAAGGTTTGTGTCACTAGGTTTGTGTGTTGCCCTTCATGTTAGAGCCTCCTGAATTGGGGTTGACAAAAAACATTTTTTGTAGTGCGGTCACACGATACATTTTTTTAATCTCAGTTTTAAAAGAAATTTTGATTTGTGTTCGTAGGACCATTGAAAGTGTTGTTACCATTTATCACTGGTCTATTTTAAGAGAAACGACTGTTGAAAGTTGCCTCATTATTCACTTGACTTTATTTGATAGAAGTGAAATATTAAAGATGATTGACATCTTTTCATTTTTTAAAACAAAAAATTGTTTTTGTCTTTCGTTCATCTGATTTACTGCTTAGAGTTGGAGATTAATTAAAGGCATCGATTAGCCAATTTAAATTAGTGTAACGCGGCACGTTGCAACTGAAGAGTAAGTTTACGTTCCAAGCAAAACATACATTAAAAAGTTAAAATACATCACCCACAGTTCATAGATGTTTCATCACATTTATTTCAAAAGTACCTACAGCATATAAAATGAGTCTGAACAGTGTTGTTTATCATGTTAAATACAGCCGAGTGCTGTCTTGTAGAACACAACCAATGTGATCAGCTGTCCGCTGTTGACGATGTTGCAGGGCGTTTCAAATAGAGCCATTTTAGTGACCAAGTTCCCTATGAAGTCCCCTTTGGATTCTGTACCCTGTGCAGTGTGTAGGGAGCAGGGATACAGATAAGGGACCCTTGCTATTGGAATGAAGCCTAAAACGAGTAACGTCACGATCAATTTTGGAGTATTTGTGTTCGCCCACGGCGCTGCTGGATTGTGTAATTTAACAAATTTTTAATGTGTTAAAATTTTTAGCTGCGCTGATTTTTTTTAACTGTGATTAATTCTTTAACTCATCAATTCTTTCGTTAATGCGTTAATTTGATGCCACAAATTTTTTGGGCAATATCTTGAAAACCAATCTGCCTGAAATGATGGACTTTTTTTGACAAGTTGGCCTCTAGAAGGCGCACTATCCTAGCTCATTAGGATTCATTTGTGGAGTAGCACTTCGCTAGCCAATATGCTGCGATGTAAAGACTCAAACAAATGTCGCAAAATTTCACATCTTGCATCATTACCAAATTCTTTAGATGCACACCAGATTTCAAGAAATTTCATCCATGGGGTGCTGCAACTGGTACATTTCATTATCTCAAGAACTGCTTAAGCAACAATTGTTAAATTTGTTATGTTTATTTCACTTCCCTCTTCTGGTGGCAGTCATATAACACAGTACTATGCAGTAAGTCTAGTTAATTTTTTACTTAATAAACCAGAGTTACTACACTGTAAGTGGACACTGTAAAAGGAGTTTATTTACCATGCTACCAAACTGCTTAGTGTTTTGGTACATTTTTATTACTTCAAAATACAGGAACATAATCATTTGCAGTACTGTGCAAAAGTCTTAGGCATGCTATTTTTTTGTATAGCATGCCTGCAGTAAACAATAATAAATTATAGGAAGTCCATATTGCTTCTTAAACAGTATTCCCAGGTACAATGTGTGCATTTTTATAAGGAAATTAACTTTTAAGTTTTACTGAGCGTCTTGGAGAATCTGCCACAGCTCTTCTGGAGACTTTGACTCTCACACTTACTTCCTTTTTTTTCTGCATACAAAACCCAGCAGCCTTCTTTATGTTTTTTTTTTTTTATTTTTTATTTTTTTATTTTTTTATTTTTTGGTCTGTTATGTAATGTGTTGCTTTCGTTACTGACATACAAACAGATTTCTTTAATTTCATGTTATAAATGTAATGTTTGGAAATCTAAAATCATTCTATACTGACTGATTAATGCATAGTTCATCGAAATAAACATCTCTAACAAAATTTCTACTAATGAATAGAAAGCCTAAGACTTTTGCACAGTACTGTATACTGCATATTTCCTTCTTTGATTCAAGATTTATAGTTTATCTTTTCTATTTTTATCTCATGTTTCTATTTTCCCGTGTCTAGGGCTGGATATTTCATAAGTACCTGGATTGTATCCTGACGAGATTTTTATGTCTGTATTAGTTACCAATTATATGCAACTCAGCCGGTTATGTTCAAACACCAGTTTCCAGTGTTCTTCGTTTTTTGTTTTTGTTTTTTTTCTGTAATTCGATGAATAATATGATCTCCACATGCTGACCTACTGCTTAATCTTGCTCCGTGTTGGGAAGGATTTTAGTTGTCGTATGTGTTTTAGAGACAGATTCGTTTACCGAAGGATTAATTCTAACATCCTAGCTTTCGTAGGCTTTGAGGGGGAAAAAAAAATAGCACTGTACTTGAAGCAGAAAAGAATCCTATAAGAAAAGTTTCATTCTGGCGATATCAAATAACAAATCTAGATTGTGATTATGGATCATATTTAACTCTCATTTATTCACATTTCTGAGCCACTTCAGCTTTCTGGCTGATTCTGTAATAATCCAGATTGATGTAATGCACTTATTGTTTCATGGCTGTCAGAGAATATTTATGAAATTCTCTTCATCGTGGCATCATCACCACACTGCTGCATTCCCATGGGGCATTCTGTCGGTCAACAGCGTTCGCCTGTAATTGGGTTGCTTGCTTATGGTTTTGCTTTCAATCATAATGAATAACCTTCTCTTTTCCCTTTCTCTCTCTCTCTCTCTCTCTGAGTTCTTTTTTCCTTGTAATTTTTAGTTATTCACATGACAGTGCGAGGAAAAAAGAGAGAGAGAGACCTAGCTGCAGTTCGATGAGAGTTTGAAATGAACTCAGCCTTAGCCGTGGCCCCGAGCGCATGAATATCTTAACATAAGTGATGGGTGGCCCGAGGTGTGAATGCGAGCTGAGCACGGCCCGTGGCTGCTCCGTGCTGACAGATCATGTATTTATAGGTGTGTTGAAAGACCTCTATTGTGTCCCACATAGCCTCGGACCATGTCTGTCCTCTGTGTTGGAGGAAAGCCTCGGGGCCAGAGCTGTAATGTGATGGATGGTTCATCTCTCCCACATGCAAGCGAAAGAATCATCCAAGCACATCTGAAATAACACACAGGTTTGGGTGGGATCTGACCAGGTGATCTACTTTTAAACCAAGATGAAGTTGTGTTTACAGCACAAAGGGTAGGTGGGCGGGTTTTGCCTTTAAACGTGTGTATCTGTGCATATGCGAGTGTTCAGGTGTTCTTGCAAGAGTTTTTGCCGCAGGCTGCAACGCAAACATGGCAAGATCTAGAAAAAAAACAAACGCACGTCCAAGTGAATGAGTAACCGTTGTCGGATTTTCTTCTTGCAATGATACTTCCTGGTATGAGGATGTGCCAGGCTTCGGAATCTGTAATAAATAACTATTTTAAAATTCTCCATAACATACTGACTCTGAAGTGCCCGCGGCCGCCTCGAAGTGCAGCTTCGACTGTCTCCACAATCTCATGTTCCTCTCTAACCTCAAGAGTGGAATATAAATGATTCTATGAAAAAAAAAAAAAAAAAAAACGTGCATGCCAAAGACCCTGCAGCCAAAGCGCTCCAGCCGCAAAAAAACCCAGGCTCAGTGAGATGGCAACGTAACCCGAGGCAGCGCTGATACATAAACAATGCAAAACCCCTGTAAAGTCAGCCATTTCTCCAGCTCAACCCCTACCCTTAATTTGGAACATAGCCATGCGTGTTGGAGTTATAGGTCACCTCGGGGGTGGCTTTGCCCCAGGTCCTGTCATGCCACAACCAAATGGTGTAGAGCAAGTCCTGGGTTTCTGAGCCTCTAAAGTTGATTGGCGCAAACCTTCTCGTATTGTTTGTGCTCCTTGCTAACTAATGACCCTAAGATTGGAGAAAGCTGCTTGTGTAGAAACTGATCCTAATCTAGCTTCCTGTGTGGCTCAACACTGCTTCACGTATTAACACAAGCCATAATGTTTTCGACCTTAGGATGGTCATTGTTACTTGATGAAAATACCTGTGAACTGTAGTGCTACAAATGTTCATTTCTGTATTCATATTCCGATTTAAGACAGAAGCGGGTGTAGTCTGTGCCTGAGGTGGCGTGGACTCTTGGAAACACTGGAAAACACTGAACAAAAAAATGGACTGCTGCAAAAAGACATCATTTGCAGAACATAAGTTTTTTCTACTCCTGAGCCAGACACCCTGTGGAAGTTTCCGACAAGCTTGCTGTCTTCTGTCAAATGCGATTTCTGTAAGCAATGAGTCTTTTCCAGCAGTCCAATGTTTGGGACAAGTTTCAAGTAACGTTAGACTAGATTTAAATCTTTGTGGAGCCATTTCCATCCATTTGGACTAGTTTTAAGTAATTGTGGCCTAGTTTCAAGTATTTGTGGTCTAGTTTTCAGTCTTTTTGGGCTCATTTCCATTTTGGGGGCTAGTTTCAGTCCTTTGGTCTAGTTTTCGTCCTTTTGGGGCTAGTTTCAAATCTTTTCACTAGTTTCTGGACTAGTTTTTGGACTACTTCTATGTTGAAAAAGCCTTGAATCTAGTCCAGAAAACACATTAAAATAATCCATTACTTGGATGTAGTAGCATATATTATGTTGGACTAGTGTCATGGATTTTTTGGACTAGTTTCAAGTAATGTTGGACTAATTTCATGTGTTTTGGGCTAGTATCAAGACTTTTTGGACTAGTTGCAAGTTTTTTGGGCTAGTGCAAAGCCTTTTGGGCTAGTTTTAGGTCTTTATTGATAAGTTTCCAGTCTTTTAGGTTTAGTATGATGTCTTTTGGACTATGTTCAGGTAATATGGGACTACTTTCATGTATTTTCTGGGTTAGTTTCAAAGCTTTTTAGTTTTGTATTAGTTTCAAGTAATTCTAGGCTAATTTCAAGTCTTTTTGGACTAATTTTAATAATAATACATTTTATTTGTAGCGCACTTTACATTTAAAACAAATCTCAAAGTGCCACAGGTGCCATCAAATCTATAAAAATAGAATAAAAATAAAAAAGTTGAATTAAGATATATCAGTAATAGAAAGAAAGAAAAATGTAAATTAAAATCACTTAAATGTTTTACTAAAAATTTCCAACTGTCTGGGGTGCCCTCAGATGTTCAGGGAGAGCATTCCAAAGGCGTGGGGCAGCAGAGCAGAAGGCCCGATCACCCACGGTTTTGAGCTTGGTTCTTGGAAGGATGAGCTGATTAGAGTTTTTAGAGCGGAGGGATCGGGATGAAGTCTGTGTAGTAATCAGTTCTTTGAGATAGTAGGGAGCATGTCCATATATGCACTGGTGAGTGAGAACAGAGACCTTATATTGAATCCTGGCGGAGACAGGCAACCAGTAAAGAGAGCAGAGAATGGGAGTGATGTGTTCAAACTTTCGCACTCTCATCAGAATCCTAGCGGCGCTGTTTTGAATCGACTGCAGTCTCTGAAGATTTTTGCTAGAAATCTCGATGAGAAGTGCATTACAATAATCCAGTCTGGTGGAGACAAAGGCATGGATCAGTTTATCAGCATCTGATAAGGTGAGAGAGGGGCGAAGTCTGGCAATATTACGCAGATGAAAAAAGAAGATTTTACTGAGGTGCTTGATATGACTGTGAGTCCAGTTTTACACCGAGATTGGTGACTGATGAGGAAATGGAGATATTGTGACCAAAAAAAGTAACACTGCTGATGGACGATGATTTCATCTAATGAGGTGTGCCAACCAGGATTGCTTCAGTTTTGGCACTATTTAACTGGAGAAAATTATTTTGCAACCACGCCTCTATCTCCTCCTGACAGGCAGTAAGTGTAGTTAAAGAGACGCAATTTTAAATACAATTGTATGTCATCAGCATAGCAATGAAATGCAATTACATGTTGATTAATGACATGACCAAGTGGGAGCATGCATAGGTTAAAAAGGACAGGGCCAAGAACTGACCCTTGTGGGATGCCACAGTTTACAGTATTTGTCTTGGACTTTGCGTTTCCAATAGAAACAAACTCAGTTCTATTGCTGAGGTATGATTTAAACCAGGAAAAAACAGTACCAGTGAGATCGATGGTATGTTTCAACCGACAAAGAAGTATCCCATGATCCACGGTGTCAAATGCAGCCGACAGGTCGAGCAGGATGAACAGGGAAGGTGAGCCAGCATCCGCTGCCTTTAGAAGATCATTAGTAACTCTGACCAAGGCTGTTTCTGTACTGTGAGCAGAACGGAAACCGGACTGGAACTTTTGAAAAAGGTTATTGTTACTAAGATGGGAATGAAGTTGGGCTGCCACCACTTTTTCCAGTACTTTGGAGAGAAAAGGGAGATTAGAGATGAGTCTATAATTTGCAAAATTCCCTGGATCCAGAGTAGGTTTTTTAAGAAGTGGTCTAATAATTGCAGTCTTTAAGGAAGGAGGAACATGTCCCGCCTGGAGGGAATGGTTTAGTACAACGGTAATCAATGGACTGATAGCGGAAACATTTGCTTTGTGTAGGTATGTAGGAAAAGGGTCTAAAGCACAGGTGAATGGTTTCATCCTCTTAATGATGTGCTCAACTTCATGCTGCGAGATTTCTGAAAAACAGTTATGGGGCTGAAAGACCTCGAACTGTAATTGTGTAAATGTGTGTCTCTTTTCGTTCTGAAAAAGGTCATAAACCTATCACAGTGCACGTCTGTAACTGCAGCAGTGGAAGGAGCATGTGGACTGAGAAGGTGGTTGATGGTGGAGAACAGCTGTTTTGAATTTCCCGGACTATTTTGGATGATGTTAGAGAAGAACTGTGATCGTGCATTTAGAAGGGACTTTGCATAGGCCCTTTGGTGTTCCCGATAGGCTAGCTTATGAACTGTAAGGCCAGTAGCTTTAAAACATCGCTCGAGAGCACGCCCAGCCCTCTTCATTTCCCGTAGCTTGCTAGTGTACTAGGGTGCTGAGTGAGTAAAGCTCACAGTTCTTGATTTAACTGGAGCATGGGTATCCAAAATGCCACTCAGAGTTTCGATATAAAAATTCACTGCATCATCAACTGAAGATAATTGTCTAAAGTCAATGTGCCGCAAATTGGTTGTCAGATTTCTAAATCAATGTTTCTCAGAGTTCTGAAATGGATTTGACGTTTGGGCTTGATGCGGTTGGATGGCCTAGGTAAGATGACCTTATGATCGGAGACACCCATATCATAAACAGATACAATGCTAACGGGTGCAGAATCAGTGATTCCCAAATCAAGAATGTGCCCTTTGATGTGTGTAGGGACATCAACGAGTTGCCTAAGATTAAAACATTCCAGCAACTGCAGAAATTCAGCTGCAGAATGGCAGGGGGGAGTGTCTACATGAATGTTCAAGTCCCCAAGTATCATAATATTGGAAGAGGTTGTACAGAGGGTTGAGAGAATATTATCCATCTCAGTAATAAAAGATGAGTTGGGTTTGGGGGGCCTATACACAAGAGGTACTGTCACAGGAAAGTGGCCTTTACATTTAAAAGCCAAGCATTCAAACGATGTCAGCTCAGGCAAAGGCACCGGGGACAATTCCAAGTCACTGCGATAGATGACACACAGTCCACCGCCACGACCCATGCTGCGGGCTTTCTGATGATAGCCGTACCCAGAAGGACATGCCTCATTTAGGACAGAGAAAACATCCGGCTGATGCCATGTCTCTGTAATGCACATCAAATCCAAGCACTTGTGCTCATGTATAAGGCAGGATTTGTTTCTTAACGATTGTGCATTAAACAGTTCGATTTTAATAGCAGATGGAGCCGTTTCCTTACGTATTGATCAAAGTGCACAGTGATTCACTCCACGTTTTCCATTCCACTCCCTGTGTGGTGTTGTCATGGAAACGCATCCGCTACTAGTTTGGAGCGCGCCTTTGTTCTGATGACGTGTTCGCACAGCGATCAGCTGTCCAGAAGGAAGGAATTGCAGAGTGTGAAAAAGCAAACTTTCTCCGGGAGCTCCTATGAATGTAGCAGGGCAGAAGAAGAAGTCCATATTGTTTTATTACTGATATGCAGAGTGGAATAGAGAAGTTGTTCAATTTCTTCATCTGGTTGGCGGAATAACTCAGCATTATACGACGGTAGCTGATGACCGTGTACTCAGTACACAAGACCAGGACCCGACGAGGCAGAATCCATTTCCATTTTATGGTGGAAAAGAATTGAAACTAGCCCAGAAAACAGATGAAAGTAGTCCAACATTAATTGGATATAGTCCAAAAGACTTTACACTATCCCAAAAAGACTTGAAACTAGTCAATAAAGCCTTGAAACTAGTCCAAAAACATAAGAAATTAGTCAAACATTACTTGAAACTAATCCAAAAAACTTTGAAACTTTGAAGTGTACTTTCTGACGTAATTTCAAGTTTCTTTGGACTAGTTTCAATTCTTTTTGGACTAATTTTATAGTATTGTGGACTAGTTTCATGTTTTTTTGGACTAGTTTCAGGTAATGTTGGACTAATTTTATGTGTTTTGGGGCTAGTGTCAAGGCTTTTTAGACTAGTTGCAAGTTTTTTGGGCTAGATTCACATCTTTATTGACTAGTTTCCAGCCTTTTATGGATAGTTTAAAGTCTTTTGTACTACATTCAAGTAATGTGGGACTAGTTTCCTGTATTTTCTGGGCTCGTTTTAAGTCTTTTTGGGAGGGAATAATTTCAAGTCTTTTGTATTAGTTTTAAGTAATTCTGGACTAATTTCAAGTCTTTTGGACTAGTTTTATGTTGAAAAAGCCTTGAAACTAGCCCAGAAAACACATGAAAGTAGTCCAACATTACTTGGATATAGTCCAAAAGATCCCTACAAGAGTGGAAACTACTCAATAAAGCCTTGAAACTAGTACAAAAATGCAAGAACTTAGTCAAACATTACTTGAAACTAGTCCAAAAAATGTGAATTTTTCAATTTTCAATTTCAACTTTCTTTGGACTGGTTGTCAGTCTTTTAGGACTAGTTTCAAGTCTTTTTGGATTAGTTTCATATTATGATGGACTAGTTTCAAGGCTTTTTGAACTAGTTTCAAGTAATTTTGGACTGTATAAACTCTTTGCAGACTAGTTTCTTGTCTTTTGGACTAATGTCCTGTCTTTTAGGGCTAGTTTCAAGTGTTTTTGGACTAGTTAGTGCACTTGCTATGTGTTTCTGTGTTTATTCAATCTGAATTCATTTATTTACAATGACAGAATTATTCATCTCAGGAAAGCTGTGTGCAAGGCATAGAGAAACACACAATCATTTTCACCTTGGGCAATTTAACGTAGCAAATTTACGTGTTACTTTTTTGGGACATGGGAAACTGGAGTTACTGGATTCTATAATCCACTGCAATATTCAAAGTACTAAGTCCAGTGTCTTGATTTATCTGCATGAACCTTGGGAACTACTGAGTTGTATGGCATTTTACTGTTGATTTCCCATAGTATTGGTTTATTTGTATATTTCACATTACTGGTGGTCTAGACATTAATCAGAGGCATTAATCATTAATCAAAATTATCCTGAAATCATGGTGCAATCATGGTTTATAGGGTCAATAGGAAAAGTTATTTGCTGATCTATTAGAACAAAATCTTTTAATCTGTCACATGTTAAATAACCATACTCGGTATTTGTAGAGATCACGTCACGAACGTGTGCTCAGTATTAATAAATGAATCCAGAATTTAGAAGGACATCTTGTCTTTTAGTGTCCCCACAAGAAGCTCAAGGAACAGACACACAACTGCCACTCTGGCAGGATTGATTCTGACTTTGCACTCATCTAAAGGAAAAACAGCAGGATCTTAATGCATCAGCTGGGACTTTCCAACACTGTCCAGCACTATATTCATCATCACGGCAATTAATGTTTCAGACATGATCCGTTAATCTAATTTGCAGGGTTAAAAATGACTTATTGTCCTGATAAAAGCCAGACTTGGTTAAATAGTTCAACAAATCATTGTCTAACTTGCAGTGCTCGAGGGCATTTGATGATCCGGTGATGATGTATTTTTCAAACAAATGAACGGGACGCCCTTGCCCCTGACAGGCACCACTAACGAGTGGATATGTGGCTGGTACATTTTCATAAGTCAGGAATGAAACTGGTAAGTATTCAGAGCTTTCCAGAGTTTTTTATTCTACTTAGACCACAGCAATTTCCCAATTATATTTTATTATTCGCTAAAAATGACACTGTTTTAGTTCTTCCTTGAAGTTAATATGGAAAGAAAACACAGCTTGTCACGAGACCAGTGAACTGCAAAGTAACACAAACTCATCCATCCTTAAGACTTTTTATGTCTAAAGATAAAGTTACAGCTTTTACAGCCAACTGAGACTGGAGACTCCTTACAAAAAGTCTTAACAATTATACTTTTCTACAATCTTAGTCTGAATTGTCTATGGTTTAACAATGAAATTCACTTCCTGACTCCTGTAAGTGTCTAAAATCAAGAGTCATAATCACTGTTTTTTGTAAAGGAAACAGAAAAGAGGCAGAAAAATTAGGTTAGATTTTCCACAAACCAAACTCCCCCCAAAAAACAAAACAAAAATAAACACCCAGTATAGATACAATTTGAAGATGTGTGAGGAAAATTATCCCGAATCATGTTGTGATGATTGGAACATAATGGAACCGATATTAGAGGGGAATTAGGGAAGATGTTTGCTAATTATCTGTTGGCATAGACCACCTCCTGGGGTTTCACATTTTACTAAATGACAGTGCTTAGCAAAAAGGTCTAATTAGCCATGTTCTTCCAGTTCACACCAGTTCACACACACACACACACACACACTCACACACATATATATATATATATATATATATATACACAGGTTATTATGAGTGTTATTAAAAAAACCTTGTAAAGGTTTAACTGGTTCAGAAAAATAACAATTATATTTGTTTTAAAGCATATTTCTGGGAAAACACATACCATTCTTGGTCTTGAGACCAGTCCCGAGACCACCTTTTACTTAGTCTCATCTTGGAATTAAAAGCAATTCTACTCCATCTTGAATCGGTCTTGGATTAGAGGGGTATGGGTTGGACTCGTAATTTTAGAGGGAGAACGGGGCAGTCATGGTCTTGTGGTTAGGGTGTCTGCCTCGTGATCGGAAGGTCCCGGGTTTGATTCCTGTGGCCGACAGGACTCGGCTGAAGTGTCCTTGAGTAAGATACCTAACCCCCAATGGCTCCCCGGGCGCCGGCTAGGGCTGCCCACTGCTCTGGGCACGTGTGTTCACTGTCCCCTAGTTTGTCTTCACTAGTGTGTCTCACTGCATGGATGGGTTAGATGCGGAGGTTCAATTTCACTGTGTGCAAGCACAGTGACAAAAATTTGTCACTTTCACTTTTTTTCTTTCGGAACTTGGGACCACTTTCTTTTTTACATGACAGTGATAGTAATAAATTTTTCCAATTTTCATAGTCATCAAACAATTATATACACTGTAAAGAAATGGTTAAAAAAGGTAATTATCTAGCAGCAGGTGCACCACAAAATGTCTGTAAAAAACAGTAATATATTTATCATATGCTGTAAAAAAAATTAAACTGTAAAAAAAGGTCATTTTCTAGCAGCAGGTGCACAAGAAAATGTCTGTAAAAAAACAGTAATTATCTTTACCATACGCTGTAAAAATTAAACTGTAAAAAAATGATAATTTTCTAGCAGCAGATGCACCAGAAAATTTCTGGAAAAAAACTCAGTCATTATCTTTACTATACACTGTAAAAAAATTAAACTGTAAAAAAAACTAACATTTTCTAGTAGCAGGTGCACCAGAAAATTTCTGAAAAAACCCTGTAATTATTTTTATCATACACTGTAAAAATTTACCTGTAAAAAAATTAATTTTCTAGCAGCAGGTGCACCGAAAACGTCTGTAAAAACAGTAAAAAAAACCAGTAATTATTTTTTACCATAGTTAACATCTATCGAACAATCTAACATCTATCTAAAATTAAAAAAGATTAAACAAACAAACAAAAAAAACACAGCACAAGAAAGTTCAAGTAAAGTGAAACCATTGGAGGCAGTTGGCAATCATGTATTCTGCTTAATGGCGCTTCACTTGTGTCCTTTGCAGGAATTGAACCTGTGATCTTCTATGCACAAGGCTGTTTCCTCAACCACAAACCCACTGCTTAGCTATTATTAGTTTTATAAAAAGTACTTTAAAGACCTTTTTACATATAAAACAAACGGAAAAGCATTCGATTTTACATTATAAAAGCCCAAGTTTAAACTAACTGTCAGAAGTGTTGTGAAAGAAAATCTGCCAATTTTATTTATTTTTTTATTTTTCACTACATGAATAAACACTACATTAATAAACATGAATAAACATTTTTTTAAAAAATGTAGGATAACTGCAATCTTATATAATATAAATTAAGAAAATGCTGTTACTTTTCTCAAGAAAGAGGACGGTGTTTTTATGGTTAGTTTTAGTCTAAAAATGGTTAAAAATGAGATATTTAATATATTTAATCCATTTATCACATAACACATTTTAGTCAACAGTTTATATTTTGCAATTTTAATATAATTTACTGTCATTTTAAAATACCAGGAAAAACTGTAAGTTTTACTGTTGCAAAACTGTAAAAAGGATTTTTTTAAACAGTATACATTAATAAAATAAAATGAATCCATTAAATTGCACTGTATTTACTGGTGCTATGCATTTGATATAGTGTTGGTGATGTATTTGAATCAGAGTATGGGACAATGCTTTCTTAAAGTCCATTGGCCTAACTGAGCATCAGAAATGATCTAACAGTCAGCTATAGTTAGATTTCTTGAATCACAAATACTTCATTTGCAGAACAGATTTAAAGAAGAAACACAGTGCAGGATGCAAGTGCTGAGTTTTTTTTTTTTTTAGGTCTCAGTCTCGACTCAATCTCGCCTCCTCCAAAGACTTGGCTTTTGCCCCAAAATCCCAAAAGCATCTGTTTTATTCTGCAACAGTGAACTTGCTAGCATAGATAGCTACGTCTGCCAAATGCCATAAATGTAATGTAATGTAAATGTAAATATGGTTATTAAATCTACGCCTTGTTTGATATTTGCTGAAGTGCATTTATCAACTGTGGTATAACTTAGACATTTGGCTTTGAAAAAAAAAATTACAAAAAAATTCTTTGGTTCGGCCAAAAACAAAAATGCGCAAAATCAGCCAAATGAGTTCAAATTGCAGGTAAAATATATTGTCAGTACGCTATAACCTTGTAGAGAAATTATGGTACACATTCTTCACCAAAAGTGGCTCAATTTGCAAGCTCCTATATTGTTTTGGTCCTGAAATTAAACTTAGTACAACTTGTACAATGCTGAATATAAACACCGGCAAACATTCTGCTCTGTTTGAATGTACGTCCCATCTCCGTCAATCTGCAGCAGCTCTTGTTTGCTTCTCAGCACAGGCAAATGTCGAGCTGAATGGAGACAAATTGGAGCTAATGTCAGGTAGGTGTGAATCTGAGGCGATTCTTCCAGACGTCAAGCCTCCAGGCACTGTTTTGCTTTGGATCACCGTTCCGGGGTTAGACACCTGAAAGCATCTGGCAAGACGTGTGTGTTTCCGTTGTCCTCGTTCATCATGGTGTACAGGAACGCTGTGTTCTTCAACCAGTCTGCTATTAAATATGTGTAGATCTGAGAGAAAAAAACCCTTTACCATCCAGCGTTAAGAAAAACAGAAGAGTTAGTGTAGGATAACTACACTAAACATGTGACACAAGAGAGTCTGTTCAGTAAAAATCTCCAACCCAATAATCCTTTCATTTTATGCATTATTGAAGAATAATGGACCTCATTCAACAACATCTTCCTAAATTTGTTCTTCAGAAAGCTCCTAAGAAAACGTCTACATCAGATTACTGACACTCAAGACATGTTTTTAAACCACTGAATGGTTCCCAGCTGTGTTCTTATAGTGAGGAATCCCACCGTCCTCATAAATTCGATAAATCCCAAATAAGATAACATTGGTGCATGTCAGAATCTTGGTGAAAACTGCATAAGTGGGTCTTAAGAAGATGAATGTTCTTAAGTTATGTGTCTTAAGCATGACTAAAGGATCTTCTGAGTAATGGTACTATTAGTTTGTATTAACGGTCCAGTAGATAACTTGCTTCAACACAACTTGTAAGGTCAAGTGTTATGGAGACAAGTCTGCTACAACAATTCAGTAGACTTTTGTTGGTTTACCAACTAGCTAGTGTGCAAACTAGCTTACTTGCTAACTAGGAAAAGGGTCTAGGACCCAATATCTAAATTTGTTCTTAAGAAAGCTTCTAAGCATTTCCTTACAAATAACATATAAAAATAGCTGTAGGGTTGAATATGCTGTATGTATGCAACTTTATAAATGAAACATTTCCCAGGTACTGATGCCACATGAAGGGTCTTCTTCTTCTTTTTCTACTTCTTCCTCACCAATTTGTCACTGGCGATAATGCCACCTTGAGACTAATATTCAAAGCACAAATCTAGCAATTCCCTACCCAATATCTTGTGATCTAAAGGGTCAAACTTCCCAAAATTTCACACCCTGCATTACTCCTACATTCTTGAGACGTGCACCAAATTTCAAGAAATTTCATCCATGGGGGGCGCTGCAACTGACAACAGAACTTCCTGGGCTACAGTTTTGTAATGATGCTTATTTCACGTCATTCTTGTTTTTTCTCTCACTTTATACGGTGGTCATACTCTGCACTGCTATGCACACAGATAAAAAGGCTCAAAAGGCACCAAAGAAAGAAACTGCAGTTAGTCTACGTTTATGGCATTTAGCAGACGCTCTTATCCAGAGCGACTTACAAAAGTGCTTAGCTATTAACTTGGAATATCCAAAGGTAGAGCTGGCAGACCTGAGCTCAAACTACTTTGAACTACGATACTGCTAGAAACAAGCCGTACGATACCTAATACAAACAATTACAAACAAAACAAGCCGTATAACCTGAAGATACTCCTACGCTATGTGAAACCTGTGAAGAACAAGACATAGTCAATACAATAACTGCTGAACATACGGTAAGAGCTTTACTAGATACAAAGTTAGTGTTGAATTATTTAGCTAGTGCAAAATGAAGTGTTCTTGAAAGAGCTGGGTCTTCAGCTGGTGTTTGAAGACAGAAGGTTAACAGAAAATACAATAACATAATGTAGGGAAATTGGAAAAATGGCATTATATGGACATTTTCGTGTCAAATTACTTAGACATGAATCATTACATATAAGATTCAATGAGTATGGATGAGTGTTGTATAAATAAATTCCCTGATTTAAACCATAATAGGCTGTGGATAAGGTCTTCCAAAGGAAAGTCATGTTACCAATGACTTGCTTGTTAACTAGCTAGCAGGGTAATGTAATGAAGCTACATGCACAGTCAGATTTAGCTAAATCAAGCCCAGTTTGGATGCTACAAAAAATGTAGATTTTGTACTGCTGCTACTGACTTTCCTTTTATACCTGGTCTTATTTTTTTTAACAGGATCAGGATGAAAAGTCAGCGCCTTCTGGGTAAGCTCTGCTACAGTCTACGATCATAGCGACTTGATCCCCAGATTTCCCAAGGATAAGAAATTTCACTTGAACTAATATACTATTGAAATGGTTCCCGAAATGAACACCGGTATTCCCCTGAGGGAAAATGTCAGAGGGGGAAGTCGATTAGACCACATCACTGTTTTGCAGGTCTTTCAAAAGCCGTTTTTAGAACATTCTTTACTACCACCTGGTAAATAATATCTCTGTCCATGGCTTGTTGTTTATGTGTAATGAACCGGAACAGTCTCTTACCCCACAACCTAGTGGGACAGGGTTGTGTCACCACACCACTTGCTCCACCTTAGAGCAGCTCCAGAAATAAAAGTTCTGCTAATGGACCGGTGAGACTCCGTCGGCCGAGCCTGAAGCATGTGCAGAAATGGTGGCTGCTGTGAGGAATCAGCGCTTGGAGCAAGGGCACTTTGAAATAGAGCTTAATACCTCACCGGCACACCAGGAGACGCCGGTAGATGGGACGTAACAAAAAAAAAAAAAAAAAGTCTGAAGGTCTGAGTCTGGGAACTGTTTGCGCTTAATGTTTTATCAAGATGTCTCGATTACAGATGGGGACAAATTAAAGGAAAAACCAGTGACTGGATTATGCCTTGGGGGGATGGAGGGGGAGTGTTTATTTATCTTGTTGCCGTGGTTTTTTCTCCACTTGTCCCTTTAGAATGAAGCAGATCTCACCATCATCATCATCAAAACACCAAAATGTTTAGGAGGAACACTGTTTATCAATCCAGTTCGATTCCGCAAGACTTGAATCTGACACACTGAAGCTGTACTGGTGGATTGTGCCAGACTCAATATCTAACACACTTTACACTGGTTTTTCCTTTAATTTATCCCCAGTGGTATATTTTACACACTAAATATTGTTAGTCATTCATTTTCAGTAAGCACATTATCCTGGTCAGGGTTGCATTTGGTTGCATATGTAACCTATCCTCAGGTGAACACAAGCTATAAGGCAGGACACGGCCTGGATGGGAATCCCCTCATGCACATCCAGGGACACACCTAGGGACAATTTAATGTAGGTAGACCTCCTACTGAAGTGGTTTTGGGTGGTAGGAGAAAATTTGAGAACTCGGAGGAGACGTTACATTACATATATATTAATTATACAACTAATTTATCTCAACTGAGCAGCTGAGGGTACAAAGTCCCAAGTGATGGCATCGTGGAGGCAGCGCTGGGATTTGTACCCGTGACCTTTTCCGAACAGCATTCCAACATCTTCACCACCGAGATCTCACATCCCAACAGGAGAACTTGTGAAAATCCACCCAGCAACCCGAGATCAGGGTCAAACAGGAAACCCTGAAGCTATGTGACAGTTATTGAAGGCGAAAGAATATATGAACGATGATAAATAGACAACCCGAATATGTTTGGACTTGAAAAATGTTAACATTAACTACTGCGAACTTTTGAAAAAAGAGAAATCCCGAACATTTCAGTTGCTGGGTTTGTCTCCCTGGAGAAAACTATAGCAAATGCTTTCATGATGGACTTATTAGGAAGTTAAGAATCTGGAATAATCCAACGGAAAAATATTGAAAGAGTTAAAACAATAACAACTACTCATCTGCTAATCAAGCTTCAGTATTTCACAAATGTTACAATTTCCCGTTACATAGTACAATAAGCGCAAGACTGAGGTGTGAGTACAATTTTGGTTGATTTATTTTATGTTGCTTGCTACATTCTTCGTAAAGTTGGACGTGACGTGATGCCGAAATGACTTGCTCAGTTTTGACAGCTTTCGAAAGGAACCTGTATTTAATGGAATTACAAATTCAGTCAAAAAGAGGTTTGGGGCCAAAGAGGAAAAAAAGAAATACTTACAAATGAAAATAGCAGATAAATGTCATTTCCAATCATAAATTAAGAGTAAATGAGTGCCGTTTTATCCGGTAGGAATTTTTGATACATTTCATGTTAATTTTATAATCATACTGAGTAAAAGTAAATACATACATAAAACGTATCACGTGACAATCCTCGATGAAAATGATCAGGAAGTTTAAATGAACAAAAGTACACAATCTTGGCTTGTACATTATAATATGAAATAAAAAAAATAAAAATAAAAAAACATCCCAATGCACTGAGATGTGTAATAAACCTGTTCATGACATTATTAGGAATCAACATCCATAGGTCAATTATACGAGCGCTGTCCGGAAAGTAATGAGAATGAAACTCCTGCGCTCCGTAGGGCTTACACGTGTGGAGGGTGGTTCAAGGTCGGTTCGAGTGGGAGCTCAGATAAACAGCAGGACCCGTTTGAGTTGCATTCTAGCCTTCTCTGTGTCCAGATGTTTGTTTTTGTGATACCCTGCTGAAGTGCTTCATCGCTGAGACGATGCAAGTGAGTTTGGAGAAAATGTATATGATCGGATTCTGCATGAAAATTGGTAACAGTACGTCAGGAATTCTTGAAATGTTGAAGAAAGGTTATGAACAAGTTATCCTATTGTCACCTGATCGTTTAACAAGACAGCCCAATTTCCTGAACAGAGTGATCACAGGAGATGAATCGTCTGTGTTCGAGTACGATCCTGAGACTAAAAGTGCACACAAAGTGCCGAATGGAACACGACAACATCGCCTCACCAGAAGAAAGCTTGCATGAGCAAATCAAAAGTCAAGTCACTGTTCATCGACTTTTTTGTTTCTCAAGGGATTGTCCATAAAGAATTCGTACCAGAAGAAAAACGGTAAATGGAACATTTTACCTTGGAGTTTTGGAGCGTTTAATGAAGAGGGTTTTGCGTGTGCGGCGTCAGATAGCCTCTTCATGGATCCTCCATCATGACAATTAACCGAGTCACAATTCACTGGCTATTAGAGAATGTATGGCTGAAAGAAGTATTCCAGTCCTTCCATATCCACCTTATAGCTCTGACTTACCACCATATGAAAGCTTCTTGCTGCCCAAATTAAAACACATCCCCATGTGTAACCCCTAAAGGGCATGGGGTTTTTCTCATTACTTTCCGGACATATAGGGGGGAAAAATGTGTGTATGTGTATATACAGGGGTTAGACAATGAAACTGAAGCACCTGTCATTTTAGTGTGGGAGGTTTCATGGCTAAATTGGACCAGCCTGGTGGCCAATCTTCATTAATTGTACATT
>JAOVVH010000052.1:3358748-3372236 GCA_028566435.1 Scorpiodoras heckelii | reverse complement strand
AGAAAGGAAGAAAGAAAGAAAGAAAGAAAGAAAGAAAGAAAGAAAGAAAGAAAGAAAGAAAGAAAGAAAGAAAGAAAATGCATAGAAGGAAAGAAAGAAGAAAAGAAAGAAACGGAAGGAAAGAAAGGAATGTCTGAAGAATGGAGTGTTGTGAAAGAGAGATGGAGTATAGTACGTGTTTCACGTGTCGCTCCTGTCTCAGGGTTGAACGTACTGAAGGTGTGTGTGGCACGACAGGAAACTGGAGGAACTTAATCAGACGTTACACTGCACTTGGCTTCTCTCTCACACTTCCTGTGACATTCACCTGTGTGTTCGGGGTTTGTTCATTAGTTGTGTATCAGAAGTGCTGCTGTAAGTCTGCTAGCTACTCATCTGTGCTCTGCTGGCATATTTCTTCATATTTCTTTTCATCTGATCATTTTAGAGCCCTATCAGGAATTGCTATGATGAATGACTCGGCATGAATTTGATTCGTTCCTAACATCACAGGGTTTAGAGTAAATCGTCATGAATTAAAAATGAGCAAATGTTCGATTTCTACCAGACACTGGGGAATTAGGAGATGCGATTTCAAAGGCAGATCTCGGCTCAGAGGAATTTGAATTTGCTTGGTAAACATCTTTATTATTTAACATCTTATTATGTAAATCATTTTAAATAGGTATATATACATTTAACCAGTACATAAAAAATATAGAAGCAACAGAGAAACCTGGCAGCTGCCAGTTTCTTTAAGTGTTAATGATTATATTGTGATATTCAAATAGATATTTAACATTATCCTGCTCAATTAATGCGCATTTTAAAAAGGGTTCTTAATGGGTTCTTTGAGTAATGTGCAGTAATGGGAGGCAGGAAGCAAGTCTATAAATTTAACATGTGTTTTATTAAGTGTGGGCTTTATACACAAACACCAGCAGAGGCTCAGGACCAAAAAACACGCTACTTAAAAAAAAAGACTCTCTAACACTTCACAGGGATGAACATAATCTATAAGAGTAGTGTAGCTTATCTGATCAGAGACACAGAACAGGTGAACACATTAGGATAATCAGTGAACGGTATGACAGGAGTGGGGACAAAACCAAAAAAAAAGTACATGGGGGAAAGGGGGAATTTATGATACTTTGGATGATCCCGCTTGAGGAACTCTTAAAGGTTTTTAAAACCTGATTGGAGCAGCCAAGAACCATTCCATTTTTAGAGGGCTCCTCAAGTACATTAGGCTTTACTTAGAACTGTTAACCATGCAAAGAACCGTTGAGGAACCCTGTAACCTATGCACTTAGTATACTAGGCTATGTCCAGTATGAAGAGTTTAGACATAAAGTGTATCTCATTTGTTCATTTTCAGATGGGAGGACACCACAAAAGCACATAATCCGGAACAAAAATCTATGCTGACATGAGGAGAACTTGTGAAACTCTGCATACACAGAAGCCAGAGAGGAGAACTTCTCATTAGCTGTTAGAAATCCACAGAATCCCTGAGCCTGTCAGACATCACTTCGATAGCCAGCCATGCATTGTTTTTCCAACTTTTTGGGCGTAATTCTTACAAAGATGTAAGAATTTTATAAGATGTACAGACATCACACCCAGGATGGTGAAGCATGGTGGTGGCAGCATCATGCTATGGGACTGCTTCTCTTCAGCTTGGACTGGGACTCTAGTCAAGATAGAGGTTCCTCTCAAGGTTTCTTCCTCTTGGCATCTTAGGAAGTTTTTCTTTGCCACCATTTCCGCATGTTCACCAGAGACAAAATTTATATAAATCTAAAATTTATATCTGGATTTTATACTTCCGTAAAGCTCCATTGTTAAAAGCACTATATAAATTAAAATTAATTTAAATAGAATTAAACAGATCAACACTTCCATTCAGGACCCAGATCTAAATCCTATCAAAAGTCTGTGACTTAAAGGTTGTGCAAAGGAGACCCCTTGGCAATTAGATAGATCTGAAGCATTTCTACAATAGTGGAATACATTTGCTATATTATGATGTGCTTTTTGGGAAAGAGTCTAAACCTGTAGACTCCTTCCCACAAAAAGACTGAATGCTGTATTACAAACAAGAGGTGTTTTATCGTGGTGTTAGCTGAAGGAAATGCACACTTCTACAACCAGGCTGTTACTGTGTATGACTCGATCCTGATCCACTTCGAATCCCCTACCTAAATCACCTGAAACCATGTCACATAATGAGACCAAACTTTTAGGACATAATTCTTACAAAGATGTTCGGCACAAAAACAAGACAGCTTATCAGCCAAAGAACACCACAGCCAGGATGGTGAAGCATGGTGGTGGCAGCATCATGCTATGGGACTGCTTCTATTCAGCTTGACCTGGGGCTCTAATCAAGAGAGAGAGATTATTTTTTATCCCAAATGAGGATGGGTTGCCTTTTGTGTCTGGTTCCGCTCAAGGTTTCTTCCTCTTGGCATCTTGGGGAGTTTTTCCTTGCCACCACTGCCTCTGGCATGTTCATTAGATATAAAATTTATATAAATATAAAAGTTATATCCATTTCTGTACAGCTCCATTGTTATAAGCACTGATAGAATTGAACAGATCAACATTTGAATGGCCCATTCAGGCCCCAGAGCTAAATCCTATCAAAAGTCTGTGACTTGGGGGCTGTGCACAAAAGACCCATTTGCCATATTGCCATATTATGATGTGCTTCTGAGCCTGCAGACAAACAAGAGATGTTTTACCAGAGTGTTAGATGAGGAATGTGTGCACTTGTACAACCAGGTTATGCTAACTTTTTTCTTTTCCAAATAAACATTTCTATTTGTTTTTCACTAAATTCTTGAATGTAAAATTATAATTTCAGTTTGGATGGGTGATTCTTTATAACTCTCTTTCCTCATTTCGGGCATCTGTATTTAATGGCACTACTTGGTTTGCTCGAATGATGTCTGTGCATTGAGGGGTTTCAGCCAGTCCCTAAAAGGAGAATTGAGAAGCCTCCGGGCAAAGTCCCTGCACAGGGACTCTTTCAGAGAATGGGCAATGAAAGGGCTTTCAGTGCATCCTGATAAGTAGAGTATGCTCTGCCAATGATGATTCTGCAGGCTCGTTTCTGAACACGTATCTAGTTTGACAGCACTTGTGTCAGATTTCTGTGCCATACTGGCCAGGCATACTTTCTGGTCCTGCTGGATGATGATCCCACTGTAGGTCACACTCTATCCAGTGTGAAAAGACATTGACACAACCGTGAGCCATTGTGTTTTGCCCAGACAAGTAGAGAGGTATAGATCGAGTTGGATTTCTCATAAATGTCACTGTCACTGTTGTGGTACTCCGTTAACGTGGCATTAAGTGTCATTTTACTGCTAAGTTATCCAGAACCATTTAGGGAGATGTTACTTTATCTGCATGACACACATGCATAAGGTTTAAATCATCGACATACTTTCAGCCATTTTCAAAATATTTGGCAGCATCACTGATTGGGGCAAGAAATTTGAGGGACCCCAGTAATGTACCTTTGGCCACCCTGTGAGCTCGTCCGAGATGGAAAAGGGGTCTTTATAAAATAGTCTTTAGTTAGATCCAAAGACAAAACTGCATAGCCATCACATTAGTGCAGGCTGGATGAGTAGCTGCAGGAGGCAGAACTACTACTGCTACTAATACTAAGTGGCAAATCATATACATGCTATTGACGTCCATACAAATTTTGTTTACAGTTGTCTTTTTATGTCTTTAAATAACATATTATAACATAGTCTATTTGTCCATATAATGTGCCATTATAAAGCCAAGACATGCTACTGTATGTTTGCCAAAAGACAAGACTTAAGACTTAAGTCTAAGTAAGGAATAACACACTCAGTGGCATGCTGTTATAAGAAAATACTAGTGCTGTCACGCGATAACACATTGTGATTTGTATTGTACATGAAGGTTGGCATTGTAGAACCATTGAACCATTGAAAATGTTGTTGCCACTGGTCTATTTTAAGAGAAACAACTGTTGAATGTTGCCTCATTATTCACTTGGCTTTATTTGATAAAAGTGAAATATCAAAGATGATTGACGTCTTTTCATTTTTCTAAATAAAAAAAAATAGTTTTTGTCTTTCGTTCATCTGATATACTGATTAGAGTTGGAGTTTAATTAAAGGCACCGGTTCACCAACTAGAGTAACGCAGCAGGTTGCAACCCGAAACATACATTAAAAAGTTAAAATACATCACCCACAGTTCATAAACACTTCATCACATTTATTTCAAAAGTGCCTACAGCATATAAAATGAGTCTGAACAGCATTGTTTATCATGTTAAATACAGCTGAGTGCTGTCTTGTAGAACACAACCAATCAGCTATCCGCTGTTGATGACGTTTCAAATAGAGCCGTTTCAGTGACAGAGTTCAATATGAAGTGCCCTTGGGATTCTGTACCCTGTGCAGTGTGTAGGGAGCAAGTATACAGCTTAGGGACACTTGCGATTGGAATGCGGCCTAAAATGCGTGTTTACCGACAGTGCCACTGGTTTGTGTAATTTAACAAATTTTTAATCTGCATTAATTTTTTTGTGGCGTTAATTTTTACACGTTCGTTAACGCTTTAATTTGACAGCACTAGAAAATACTCAACTCTGAGCATGATTACAGTAACTCTTCACATCACACCACCCTGCCATGGGATTTTTCCTTGCTTAGTTCACCTTTCCCCTTCATTCATTTATTATATGATGTTGCATCATTAAAGCATATCCAAACACAAAGGCCCACACATTTCCTTCAGTTGTAGAGAAGCTAAAATTGCCCCATGGCAGAAGCAAAAGATCACTGGCAGAATCACCAGACACTATAAAGAGTCCTTCCGGTCATGCTTGATTGGAGCAGAGCTCTCCTCCTTGTTAGGACCTGCACGCTCAGCTCGCCAGCATCCTGCAGAGAGCTGAACTCGGACTCGCCGCATTAGCCGTCCACCTGACAACAGGCCAAAAGCACTATGTGCTTGCCAAAGGCAACACATGAAAGCAAGACTTGAGCTTGAGTTTTATTGAAGAAAATGAAGGAGATGGGACTGTCGTCTCACTGCAACACACTGCAGAAGCTCTTGTTTCCAGGAACTGGCCATCAGACTGAAATAACAGGCTGGGGCTTGTCAGATTTGATCACTGTGGCGATGCGGGGGATGAAGATCTCTCTCTCTCTCTCTCTCTCTCTCTCTCTCTCTCTCTCTCTCTCAAACACACACACACGATTCTCAACAATACTTGAGCTAGGAGATGAAAACAGTATGAGAAGGCACATTCCTCAGTTAACCTCATTAGTTTCAGCCTCAGAGGAGCTTCACAAATCAAATGTCTGCTTGATGAGTCTTTTAAAGAAGTATTTAGGGCTTGAACTAAAACAAGTGGCTCCTCCACCAGCAGATTTTCCAAAATATTAAGGAAAGGTATTCAGATACAGTGAAACTCACTAACTTCTGAGGACCAAAGTATTCTGTGTATATTATTCTGTGTATATACATTGCATTCATCCATTAATTGATTCATCATGAATGAGTAAGTGCTTTTATCCTGGGCAGTGATGTGATGGATCTGGAGCCTACGCAGAGACGGGATGTGAGGATGGGACAACACACATTCATAAGGACCATTTAGATTCACCAATCCATCTACATATACTGTGTGTATTAATGAGAACAGGGTTCCGTCTGGAACCATAAAACATATAGTGAGAAAGGTGTTAGAAAATTAGGAACATATACTTCTATTGCCTTCATTTCAGTTTCTCCCTTTATTTCTGGCCAGTTGTACTTCTTGGGTCAACAGCTGTCAGTCACGTGGAGTGGGTGGGATCAGCTATTGTTATTGGTTTATGGTTTATTGTTATGAGAAACTTGTTTATATGATTAACCAGTGATAGTTCAACTCAAAACTGAACCAAAAAAACCCCCCAAAAAACCCCAAACATAATATGTAAATGCAGAAAGGGATTGAAAATTTAGTTGTAAGCACATTTTTGTCTACTTTGACCCCCCTGAAGTCGATAATGTTACAAGGTTAATAAAAAACTTCTATGAAATGGGATCACACCAGCTTTAATTAAATGATATAATTTAAAAGATGGGCGGCACGGTGGTGCAGTGGGTAACACTGTCGCCTCACAGCAAGAAGGTCCCCGGTTCGATCCCCAGGTGGAGTGGTCTGGGTCCTTTCTGTGTAGAGTCTGCATATCCTCCCCGTGTCTGCATGGGTTTACTCTGGTTTCCTCCCACAGTCCAAAGACAAGCATATTAGGTTAAGTGGTGTCTCTAAAAGTGCCCCTAGTGTATGATTGTGTGTGAGTGTGTGTGCCCTACGATGGACTGGCGCCCAGTCTAGGGTTGATCCTGCCTTGCGCCCTATGCCGCCAGCTAGGCACCGGCTCTCCCGTGACCCTGAGCAGGAATATAAGCGGTTACAATAATGAATGAATGAATTTAAAAGATGTTAAACATTTCAATTTCAATTATCTTATGAGAAATGTCTGTGAATTTGAACAGGTGAGAATGTGATTGACGTTTATGAAGAACGGTACAAACCCTAGCCACGCCCCTAACCTTAACTCTTTGTTCAAAAAAATGCATGAATTGTTGACCATCTTGTTATCTATTCTAAACTCTCTCTTTCTTTTTTCTATCCCCTTCTCTCTTTTCTGTCCCTAAGTTCCTTTTCTCTCTGTTTCTTTCTGTCTACGTCCCTCGGTCTTTCTCATTCTCTTTATTTCCCTCAGTCTCTTTGATCTCTCTGACCCATAGTCTCTTTCTCCCTCATGTCCATAATACTCCTTTCTCTCCCATTTTTTCACGCCTTTTCTCAGTCTCTTCATCTCTTCCTCCTTTTGTCTTTTTTCTCTCTCTCTCGGTCTCTGTACATTCCTCAGTTTCTCTCTCTCGTGTTCTTTTTCTGAAATGGCGTCACTCTCCTCTCTCCTCATGGGGGCACCAAATCCAAAGCCAACACAGTATCAATAATTCTGTATGTTATTAATGATTCTGTAAAAGAGATCTGACTTTGTGTGTGTGTGTGTGTGTGTGTGTGTGTGTGTGTGTGTGTGTGTGTGTGTGTGTGTGGCTCCAGGAAAAAAAATAACTTGCTTATGTTTCACTGCTTTCTGTAAACAGTAAATGGAAATGCCAATAAGAACCAATGTTTTTTCCCCCCCTCAATTCCAGCTGTCTTGCCTCCCCAGAAGGCCATTGGATGTCACTGTGGAACTGAAAGATCTATGATTGGTAGTGTTTATTACTGTAAGACACAAATGTCTGACAAACACACATCTTTAACAGCCCTTTCTCGGAAGAGCAGACGATATTGCTGGCAGGAAAGCGAGCCCACTGTGCTCTTAAACTCCAGAAATATTTATGTTAATAAGCTGTTTCTGGAATGTTCAGATGCTCTCTATAACAGACTTAGTAAAAAAAAACTTTCACCACATGTCACTTTTATTTAAACAATACTAATTGTACCAACAATAAAATCCCCACAAAGACACTCCATTGTGCTCTGATTCTGCTTTTTCTGCCTTATCCATGAATCTCTGACATTCAGAAGCTTTTGAAGTACATGTTAGATTCACTTTCTTGGTCTTTTTCTCTCCATTGCTCTTTTCTTTATTAAGTACTGAGAATGAGGATCTCTGGTATGTTTGTACTTAGAAGCACTCATCTGCACTTTTTTAAAGCTTCTCATCTTTTCCTGCACACCCAACCCAGATGCATTCCACGTGTGATTATGTGCTCATTCTACAGACTGAATCACAGTGTTCAGGTTGTTAATTAACTCACAAACTGGACTTGACCTTGTCTGCAAGCATAAAAAGCCGCACTCGATTGCCACAGCAATGACCCGTAAGGCAATTATAGATGAATGTCCCTTTGTGCAGGGATGCGCCATTCCATTTTCTGGTCCCTCAATGAGAAAATGGCCTCCATCCTTGCGAATGCAATCCTGGATCTCTGGATCAATTAAACATGTGGTGAAAAAGTATTTTGATGTTTGTGAAGCATAGCAATGAAAGAATGGAACAGTGGCGCAACCAAAAATGTTTAGATTGTTTGGCATCATGAGTTTGGCCACAATTCTGTGCTTAAAAGATTTTTTTTTGGTGAAGATGTGGCTGAGCAATCTAAATGTCTCTATCCAATTAATTACCTGTAACAAGTTCTGGAAATAATGAGGAAGGCTCAGGAGACTGTTTCAGACTTGAACACAGGTGTGAGTTTATTTAAACAATTTAAACATATGGTTTGCAGCACGACTACAGACATGCTCTCAGGCTCCATATCTCAGCTTCCAGGTCACAACGCTCTCTCCCTGTGGTCTCCAGCTCTCAACATTTAAGCCCTCTGGTTCAGTGCACACACAAACGCAAAGTGGGAGAAATTAGAGTTAATTAATAAGAAGCAGGTGTGAGCACTTACCTCCTTCCCATTCCTGGCTCTGTCTCCTTTTGCCAGAGCAGCAATGCTTGATCACACACTTGCTGCCTAACTCAGGCCAGGGAGCCATCCGGCCTGCAGCCTCCATCCTAACCACCCATGCCAACTCCCCATCCCCAGTGGAGAAGAAGTCTGCCACAGCCATCTGAACCCCCAGTCTGTTGATCATCTCAAATTTGGAAGATTGGAGAAAGGTTAACATAATTTTTCTAACAGAGGACGAGATACCAAAGAGTGATCCACACATTGCCATCCTTCATGCGGTGGAGCCACTGGAGCGAGGCGTGATCAGAACACAGGGTGAAGGACTTCCCCAGCAGACTGTAGCATAGAGCGAGGACTGCCTACTTGATGGCCAGGCACTCTTTCTCCATCGTGCTGCCCTTCACTCCAGTTTGAGATTTTGGGGCTGATATACAATACTGAGTGTTCATCTCCTTCCACCACTCCCTACCCCTAGTCCTCTGTGTGTTACATCTGTCTGCAACATAAAGGGAGAGAGAAGTCAGGAGCATGTAACAGACGACCACCACAAAGTGCTGCTTTTACCTGGGTTAAGGCCACACACAAAGAGGGAGAAATCAGGGTTAATTAATAAGCAGTAGGTGTGAGCGCTTACCTCCTTGCTGCTCCTGGCTCTGTCTCCTGTTGCCAGAGCAGTGCTTGATCATGCCTTTGCTGCCATAGAACTGTATCTATTTAGTAGATCTAAAAACATTTGGTAAATATCTATAAATCAATAAAATATTCATGCCCCAATATCCAAGTCAATAAGGAACACACTGCCAATTTCAAAATTTTCTAAACATATTGTTGTCTACCTCATGTAACATATTGTTGTCTACCTTGTGTAAGTTAGTAATGCCATGAAGGATTAGTAAATTAAAACTTGACATACCATATAGCAGTGCAGAATATGACCTCCACATAAAGATAGAGAAAGAGCAAGAACACTGTGAAAAAAACATAAACTCAAAAATGATTGCTTAAGCAGTTTGCGAGATACAGAAATGTGTCAGTTGCAGTGCCCCTGATAGACAAATTTGATGAACTTTAGCCTGCATCTACAAAATGTAGTAGTGATACAGGGTGTGAAGTTTTGTGAAGCTTAACACAAGCCTTTACATCACAAGATACTGGCTAGTGAAATTCTATTGTTTTGCCTTTGAAGATTATTCACTACTCCACAAATAAGCTGTAATGAGCAAGGATGATGTATCTCTTAGAGGCCATAAAAAGTTCTCAAACTTAGGCAATACAGTTTTGAGCTATTGCTCCGAAAGTGCTTTGAGCCTACACTACTTCAGGGGTGCTAGTACAAAGGTTAATGCACACATAAGGAGACAAGCCTTATATTCTGTATCAGACACATGCGGGGCTACAACCATACCAAGTGTCATGTGGACTGGTGAAGTCTAAGAATATGATATGTTTGACCAAAAAATCCATAATATATAGACGTAGAGGGGGGGGGGATAATAAGAAGAAGAGGAAGAAGAAGAAGAAAAAGAAGAGGAATATTAAAGAAGAAGAAAATAACTGGCTAAAACTATATGTCCACCATAACCGTTGCAGCAGACATAACAAAGTAAAATCTAAACAATCAATAAGTCTAGTCCTTTCAGACATTTGACCTTGCTGTGACCTTGATCTTGCTTGTATCAATTGCAAAATTTTGCCAGTTTTTACAAAGATTCAAGCAGTTGTTCCTGAAACATCTCACTAGCCAGAATCTCGGATTCATGCACAGACAGACGGACAGACCAATCATCTAGCTGTGGATACATCCAAAAGATCTCATGAGAAATTAGTTTGAATTGAAATGATCAGTGCTATTGTGGTGGCCCCGTGAGTATCGTTGACATCACAGCTCCAGGATTCTCATTTTGATCTCCTTAGCTCAAATTACTGTGTGTGTAGAGTTTCACATGAACTCCATGGGTCCATGTGGGTTTCCTGTGGCTTTTATGGTTTCCCCTCACTTCATAAAATCATGCCAGTTGGTGGATTGGCTAAAATAAATTGTCCCGAGGGGTGAATGAGTGTATGGCCTGGCATCATATCCAGGGTGTATTACTGCCTAATGCTCAGTTTTCACAGGACTGGCTCCAGATCTACTGCAACACTGAACAGGATAAAGTGGTTAATGAAAGTGACAGAGTGAGTGAGTAAAACAATTGAGGGTGATGAAGTCATAAGATATGAAATCTATCTCCGCTCCTAATGCTTACATTACATTTCATTGGTTTTAGGAAAGCCACTGGTTACAGTTTCTCACTTCAGGCTTTTATGGAGTTCTTTTTTTTTCTTCATTTTTTAACCAAAATTCCCCAAACCCAAAGACATTTGAGCTGGGAAAATGAGCATTAATGGCTAACAGTGTGCTTCACTGTGCCATGATTTGAATTCCCAACCTCATCATAACCACAGTCACTTTATTGACTCAGGCCTAGAACATTTCCTCCAGTACACTAAGAATGTGTCTGTGGATATTATTAACAGATGCAAACTGCTGCAAATGTTAAACCAGTTTTTAAAGAAAAAAAAAAAAATCCATCCTGAATGACTTGCATAGTAATCTTCTAAACAACATGTGATCTTCAACAACATCCAAGATTTATAGATATCCTGGTCTGTTTTTACTTTGATTTCACCTACATTGTCTCTTACATTACCTACCGATAATTCTCTTCTACTACCTGCTCATAGTGGTTTCCATGGGATTTAGCTCTTACTTCATGAGATTGATGCAGCAGCACTTTAGTCCAGCTCTCTGCCCTCTTCAACTGTACATTCTGCATAAAACTATCAGCATCCAAATCTATAACTTTCATGCTAACACTCATCACCTCGTACTATGCCAGAATGAGGCAAGAACTGCCATATCTTAAGAGGCACTGCCCTCTGGGACTTTAAATCCAGTACTGGCTCTCTCTCCATTACCTCTACACCGCATTTCTCATTAATCTCTGGAAAATGTTGAGTGAGAAAAGGAGCACTTTTGTTTACAGGAGTTAAAAGCGAACCCTAAATCGTTATCCCTTATGTTTGAGATTGTTGAAGGTTTTTTTGTCCTGTTAAACATAATAACTTGTAACTTCTCACAGGAATAATGAAAATACAGCACCAGCCAACACATTAGCAGCGGAAATGCGAAACACATCACAAATATTTCAATATAAACAGTGTTCCAGAGTGGAGAGTGGTTTTTTTTCCCTTTAATACTGCTGCAATAGGAATTCATATTCTGTACATTTGCTGGGGTCTCATGAGCGCACTCTGAGCTAGCACTGTAATAGCAGCAACTTTGTTTCTCAAACACCAGAATGAGGCTTTGATTCATGGAAGATATTCAAGTCGTGTTACTTGTGTTTTGTGTTTAAAAAAAAAAAAAATATATATATATATATATATCCCAATTGTTGCAAAATGGGGATATTTACAACTCTGTTGCATCACACCATCATCCTTGTGAAACGACGCATTAAGTGGAAACACGGCAATAAAAGAAAAGATGGAGTTTAAGTGTATTTGGACATTTGCCCTTTTCACGGCAGTTTGCTGCGAATGATTTGATGTGTCAAGACTGAAGCCCGATCTGTTCTGGCATGCTATAAAACACACCACTGTAAATGTGATGACTGGGGATCATTTTCATGTAGATAGCAGCCCTTCAGCTTCATCCTAAAAGAGCATGTGATTTATGAGCTCTACTTTAGTACTGTGTTTCCTTCGCACCATGCAAATCTTATCAAACATCTCATTGTGGCAAGTCCCCCAGCTATCATCTCAATTATTTCCGGGCTTCTGCAGGAACCGTCGAGATATCCATCAATCACAGCCGGCCTTTTTAGAAACGGAAGGACATGAGACACAGCCACCGAGATCATTTGTAAGTGTAGGGGAGGGCACTCGGAGCTCTGAAACCTGTCAAAGTGCCCTTTGAAAGTTTCCCCAAGCTGACAATGATAAAAAAAAAAAAACACTTCACTGCTGAGGTTCCACTGAGGGAAGGAGTAGGAATGAGATGTCATATTTGCTGGAAATTCAAAAGCGTCCCGAGCAGTCGCAGAGGGATAGTCTTTAAATTTAAATGTGTCCACCACAGCATAGCAGAGGCTGCAGACAGAGAACCGAGATGGAAATTTCTTTTCAATTTCATATTAGGCCTTGGGAAATCTGATCAAATACTTGTGATGATCAAATGATCAAATATTTTTCTTTTCCCAGTGCTGGTGGCTCACAGTGAACCTGATCTGGTTTTATTTCCTGGAAAATGGAAAGATCTTAAACAGCATGGGGTAAATAGGAAATAAATGTCATTAGACAATCATCAGGACATTTTCTCTGTGTAATATTTCGTGAATGATAATTCCTCCAATTTATATTTCATTAGCCAGATTGGATGGAGGTATAACAACTGATGTTTTGCAACAAATATTCAACTTTTTTTTTTTTTTACATATTCATTCATTTATTCATTCATTCAGTCACACTAAAATGGTCATTCTTTTATAAAGTGTTCCATATAGGACATGTTTAGAAAGGTAGAACCACACTGTAAAAAATTACAACCAGTTTACTTTAAAAAGTAAGTATCCAGGCTGTACTGAAAATTTTGTGTTTATTTAACTTAAAATAGTAAGTTAAAACAAATATATTGGTCTGTTAACTTAATATTTAAAGTTCAGTGAAGTAAAAATTCTGAGCATAAGTAAGTAAGTAAGTAAGTATGTAAGTACGTAAGTAAGTAAGCAAGTAAGTAAGTACGTAAGTAAGTACATAAGTAAGTAAGTATGTAAGTACATAAGTAAGTAAGCAATTAAGTAAGTACACAAGTAAGTAAATAAGTAAGTAAGTATGTAAGTATGTAAGTAAGTAAGCAAGTAAGTACGTAAGTAAGTACATAAGTAAGTAAGTATGTAAGTACATAAGTAAGTAAGCAATTAAGTACACAAGTAAGTAAATAAGTAAGTAAGTATGTAAGTATGTAAGTAAGTAAGCAAGTAAGTACGTAAGTAAGTA